>MU730989.1:0-38278 GCA_026770625.1 Nicotiana glauca
TTATTTGTGTATTCTTGTTCAATTGATTTCTTTAAAGAGAATGTTGTTGCTATAATTTCATGGATTCTACTGTCTCTTTGGTACTGCTTAAGATAGCATTATTTGTGCCTTTTTTTGGGATTTTGTACTTTCAGTTGTTATTCACTTTTATTACCACTGAGTTGGAAGTACTCACTTTACTCCCTGCACCATGTGTGCAGATCCAGGTTCTTTTCATCAGGCGGAGTGTGTCTAGTTCATTTGGAGTTTCCTCCCGGGAGTATTCGAGGTAGCTGCATGGCGTTCGCAGCCGAGGATTCTCCCTTCTATTTTTTTTCCTTTATTTCCGCATTTTCAGTATTAGACAGACCTGTAGTAGGATGATATACTGTCTCTGGAGGGTCGTGGTCGTGACACCGAGTCCTAGTTGGGCTGTTTTGGTGCATTTGTCAGATTTTCGTATTATATCAGTATTTCAAACTTTTACTTAGATAAGTATTGCTTTTTTTTGTTGGGTTATTTGGGAAAATTTCTATGAATGGTCGGGCTTGCCTAGTAGTGTGCTGGCGCCATCACGACTGGGTTGGGGTCATGACAGTCTCCCTATCAAATTACTCCATAAGATATGGCTAAATCCTTGAAGAAAATCAAGTGAAGACCCCTAGACCTTCATCTCAAGAGATCGAAGTGCTAAGAGTTCTGGAAATTTGTAGAAGAGTAAGGAAAGCTTTATTGAGGTATGTATGGCTAAAACCCCTTTTTTATTAGAAATTGAGCTTCGTTGTCATTTACAAAAGTATGGTAAGAGTTGAATTGGTTAGTGTATTGATTGTTATTACGCATAAATTGATTTGCATATATCTATACATATTCGTGAAGGATGTGCCTCAATGTGAATAATGTACCATTCCTGATAATTAGAAAAGGATGAAAAAGTTACAGTTATGTGTTGAAATACTTGGGCTATAAGACAACATTGAAACAAAGAATTATTCATGCTAGCTATGTGCTCACTTACCTGTGATTGCAACTTGAATTACCTTTGATATATGTGTCTATGATCACAACTTGTAAAATGAATACTGAAAGGGGAAAATGATGTGATGATTGTGGCCATGAGTGCCCAGGAATTGTTATGATATGTGTGGAATAAATATTTAGAGGTGTTGACTAATGAGAATGGAGTAATGCCTAGGCAAGGCGACTTAGCCGATCGGGTCGTGATTGGACACCATGTCGCACACATGGTGGTAATATGCTGATATTGAATTCCGGATAAGGGAAACAAAATATTGATTGAGAGTAATGCCTCCAATGAGGTGACCTAGCCGGTTGGGTCGTGAACTAACTCCGCTCGAGATGGCGGTGGTATTGAGAACAGTGGTAAACATGTGATAGAAATGCCCTAATCTATGTTTTGAAAATTGTACGAAAGATTATATGAATTGCATCTTTGATTTACCCATGTTATTTAATTGTACGTGTTTGATAGTTTTTTCTAGTAAAATGGTGTTTAGTTATACATACCTGTACAATTCAAATGTACTTACGTCCCTTTTTCGGGGGCGGTACATTCATGTTATGATTGTAGGTGGCTCCATAGCATATAGTGCCGATCGTGTAGCGGAGCATTTTTCTACTCGAAGTATCGGTGAGCCCCTTTTCTTCCATGGGGATATATGGTGTATCTTTTGTTATTACAGCTTTCCACTTTTGAGGTATAGCTATGGCCTTGTTGTCGACATAGTTATGCTTATCTGTTGTATCCTTAGAGGCTCTACAGACACTAGTGTGGGTTAGATATGGGTGTTCGGGGAGTCCACTATCTATGTTGTAATCCTTAACTTGTGATCTCCATAAACTGTAACTCTAATCGGACCCTTGAAGCTAGCTTATGTACGGTAAATCTTTGTTATATGAAATGAACCAATGATGTAGTATGCACCATGTATTCTCGTCTAAATTAATGAAAGGCATGGGTTCCGTATTCATATTGATTTGTGGTAGAAAGTGTCCGGTAAGGCTTGCTTAGTCAGGTTCACTTGATTGAGCACCGGTCGCGCCTCCCGAGGTTGGGGCATGATATCCTAGCGCCGGACCGGGCCCTGTTGACATCGGTTTTATCCTATTTTGCCCGAGACACGGTTTATTCGGCCCTAGACCTATCCAACACAAATAAAATAAAGAGTAATCATATTTTTTGAAGGGGTAGATGCACTTAGGATGAAAAAAGACACACAAGAAACATCGGGGAGAAAGAGCATCTCATATTTCTTCATCATTTCAAGTATTTTTAATTATTCTAAACTTATGCAATTGTTTGATTACATCATGAGCGGATAAACACCCATTGTTCTGGGTTGTGATTTAGCCATGAATATTGTTGTTTGATATTAGCTTGAACTTGATTATAATTCACCAATATATGGTTGTTTCTTCAATTGTGTGTTTAATTGATTAATTGTCTGGCCAGTAGTTAGGTTCTATTTACAATCTATGCTATGCTTAGGAAATCCATGTTTAGATTAGAGAAGAATTCAAGAGAGCATGATCTTAGGCCTTAGGGGGAGCGGATTTGTGGTTATTATAGGATTATACATAGTCACCATGCTTAATTAAATATCGTAATCTTAATATGTTCTTAATAGATTGATTTCATAGGGATATATGCGTTAATCTATTGAGAATAGGTGATTAGTACTTTTGGAGAATGCTATGAGAGAATTTAGCGATTAATTAGCAACCATGAGTGAATTATATGAAAGAGAGAGTTAATTAGAACACAATACGAATGGTGAATCGATTACAACCCTGGAATACTTGTCTCTACTGAATACACAACAATCAACTCGTTACTTGATAATTTAGTTATTATTTAGAATTGTAGTATAGTATAACTATATTATTGGAATTTGATTTTAGCTGGATTGCATAACAATTTTAGTTATTTAGTGAGTAGCTTATACAAGTCTCTGTGGGTTCGACACTCAACTTATCATTATATTACTTGTCAACCACGTATACTTGCGTGTGCGTTTGAGAGCAACAGTGGACATGATATTGGGGTGGTCTGACTGAATATTGAGGTTCTTGTGGTGAGAAGTAGTGTTGGGGTAGATTATATGGAGCTTGGGTGTAGTCTTAAGGCTGGGGTTGATGCTGGGTGTACTGGTGAGGTGAACCTCTTGGGCCATGCCATGATCCTGAGACAACCATAGCGACATCCTCTTACTTATTTTTGCCTAACACGCCCCTTGGTACCACCTTGGGTCACTTGTGTGGTTGCTTTTATGGCGGAGAAACATATGATCTTTCTTGATTTGAGTCCTTCTTCCACCATTCCTCCAATATTTACCACATTATTGAAAGACTTACCTATGGCCGAGATCAAATGGCCAAGTAAGTAGGCTCCAAGGCTTGAAGAAAGTACTCCACCATTTGATCTTCTTACATCGGAGGGTTGACCCGTGCAACCTGTTCTCTCCACCGTAAACCATACTCTATAAAGCTCTCACTAGGCTTTATCTCTATCTTAGTCAAGGATATGCGATCTGGGATAATTTGTAAATTGTATTGAAAATGCCGAGCAAAAGTCTGAGGCGAGTTGTACCAAGTGTACCACCTACTATTTTCATGGCAGGTGTACCATTCCAACACTGCACCACTCAAGCTTTGGCTAAAATATTCCATCAACAACTCATATTTCCCATCACCACCCCTCATCTTGTTGCAAAACCCTCTTAAGAGGGCTACAGGTCTCCATGCCCATCGTACAAGTCAAACTTGGCCATCTTGAACCCGGCGAGTAGTAGGACGTCAGGAAACAAGCACAAATCCTTATAAGCCACACTTACTTGGCTTCCTAACACTTGCATATTCCTTAATTATTGTTCCAAACTCTTTACTTTCCTAAATATCTCCTCTTGCTCCGCATTCTTGGGTGGTTTCTCAGTTTCAACAGGAGGTTCAAAGTAAGGAGTGTAGGATAAAGGATTCGGGACTTTGAAAGTGGGGTCCGGAGCATAGTATTGGGTATCTTGATCATGGAACACCGGTTCACTAGAAGATCGATAGAGGGTAGCTCGTAGAGGGGAAATGAAGATAGGAGTAGATATCGGAGCCAAGTATGCGGTTGTTTAGGCTGGTGGAGCATGGAATGTTAGGTTTGAAGTACCGGGGTAGTGGTGGTAAGTGGTAAAGCCTGATGCATGCTGAGGGGAAAGATAAACGATAGTGTGATCTTGGGTTTGTGATAGTTGTTGGATGAAAGCAGAATTTTTTGTATGCTTGGAAGGGAATGATGGTGTAGGATGCCCCTCAATCCATGCTTGATACATTTTTTCCACTTAATGCTTCAACCTGTGGACCTCCCCTTTCAATACCGACCCAAATTCTACCATCTCTCGCGGTGGGTCAATAACACTTGTGTCCAATTATTTGCTAGCTATGAGTGTATTGCCTTTTGACCTAGTGTTATATGGATGACTTGCCAGAATGCCAAACAAACTAACCACCTTCCTGGACTGTATGACAACAACAAAATTGTTAGCTTCAAGAGTTTAACATACAGGGAATCACACGTTTGAGATACAATGCACCAAAACAGTTAAACGCTTCTATCATGTGTTAGAAAGGTTGCATGTTTCATCCCTGCATTAACTAACTTTGCACCTTTTTTCTTTTGTTTCTGCCTTTTTTTAATCACTCTTGATTTCTCGCTTTGTTCCTGCCGCTCTTTCTTTCTTTTATTTTTTTTTTTTTTGCACTCTCTTTTATTCTTTTGTTTTGCCACTCTTTTTCTTTTCACTCAATTATCTTTTCTCTTTTTTATTTTTGTTTTATGACTATGATCGAATCCTATGGGGATTGCCTACGTATTATGACGCTGCATGAATCAGATCATTACATATTTTATGAGATACCAAATAAAAAAAATTGGTTTTTTCTATTACAAGGACTTTGACATACAAACTTAGAAAAACAAAAGAACAAAATAGACCTGAAAAAAGTAATAGACTCGAACAAAAAAATGAAATGCAGACTCGAAACAAAAAGAAAATCAGGAATATATAAGAGCCTCCAACACTACTCCAGGGGCCCGCGGGACATCAGTTGATCTCGACGCGGGCCTGCATACAATATCTTCTTGGAGTCTAAATCATCCATCACCTGATGGACAAAGGTTATCAGAACAGCGAAGAACATAGGCATGGTCATATCTTCACATTCATGGCACTTCATTATGACATAGTCAACAATTTCTTTAATCCTCTCTCAAATGACACCCTTTTCTTGGAGTAGGCGTCTAATTTCGTGACGGGGCCTCTAACACTTGTGTGTTTGTATGGTTTTTCTGTTGTAATTGCTGCATGTCTTCTTCCAGTCAGGACATAACTGTACAATAATGCTCTCTCTCTCCTTTGAAATTCTTTGTTTACTGGGCCATTTCATTTTCAAGAGTAGTCAGCTTCTTCTTTAAAAACGTGACTTTTCTGTCATACTTTTCCCTTAGATGCTGAGCAAACTTCATCCATTCTTCTATATTCATTTCCAATTTTGCCCGAGCTTCTGCAAATTCATCCTTGGCCTTTTTCAAGTCAGTCAAATAATCACACATTTTTTGTCTAAGACTATTTATGAGTTTTTCATCTTTTTCGCTTTTGGCCGGGTTTTTAGATGCTATTTTCATCTTCTGGATCTGAGCTCGGAGGGCTTAATTTTCTTGGGCAAACCTTTTCTTTTCTCCTTCATCCTCGTTAGCCCACAAACAACTATAAATTTGATGTTTCTAATTTGCCATTCTAGTTTGCTTATGGTAGCCCTATAATCATTCTTTTTGGCTAACCAAGCCCACTGTTCTTGCGCTCCATCGATGAATTGTTGGATATGGGTGCTTTTGGCGTGGTCTTCTAGCTCTTGATCAACTTGAACTCTTTTACCATACCACGCTGTGCAGCTAGATTCTACTTCACCCGTCAACAAATCCATTACCTGAGTTTGTGGCTAAAGAAACCTGTTGACTCAAATCCAGCGAACCTTTTCTTCTGGGAATGTGGATTTTAGGCATAGTTCAATAACCTGTTGACTCAAATCTTCATAATGAGGGATTGTTTGGTATCTCACCAATGATCAGCATACGGCTGGATACTCCGAAAACCCATCAACAAAAGAAAGCACACTCTAGTAGATATATAAATAACCTCGTTGACCGATAGCCAACCGAAATTCCACTCAATTCGGTTTGCAGTCAAACAACCCAAAATTGCGAACCATGCCTAAGTTGTCGCACCCCTTTTTTCTCGCAAAATCGGGTTTATAACATTTGGTTGGGATAACTCTTTCCTTTTGGGAAAGGGGTTTTGCAATTTCGAAGAGTCGCCATGTAACGATTTTAAGGTGCGTTAGGGAACCTATGGGTTTCAACTATAACTACATTTTTTGATAACCAGAGATAGGGTAAGGGCTTGAAATTATCCCAAGGGGAAGGTAATTGGCACCCCTCAGGATCTACTACTGTGGTTCCCGGCCAGATAGTTCATTGTGAATTTGTACAATTAACAAGTAAACAAACAAAGCTCAAATAAGTGGGGATTTCAAATACACAAGTGTTTCGAAATGATAAAATAAAGCGAAGCTTTGAAAGAGTTATAACTAAGCATGCTACGAATATACAGGGGGTCCGAGGTTTATTTGAAATATGGATCACATCAATACAATACCTGGTAATCACTCCTCAAAGAGGGGCTACACGTGGTATTAGCGCACCGGTCATCATATCCATATCTACCATTTCCGCCCTGTAAAAGTATTAAAGCGCGGATTGGTCTCCACCTCTATTACATGTTATTGTCCGTCCCATTCCTATCAGTACCGGAGGAATTTAGGACTACTATTCCTATAAGATTGAGTATTTTAGGCTGACACTTGGTTTTTTAAAGGTATAAAGGCTAAGACGACAATCAAAACACATGGACTGCATATTAGTGGAAACATGTAAACAAGTAAGAGGCTCATATATACCTCATCAAGTAAAGCACATAAATAGCATGACTTAAACACATTTATGGTCAGAATTTAAAGTACTAAAACGGGGGAGTTTTAGTTGTTGAAGCAGACCAATTTATTACATAACTCAGATAAGAAGTCCAAATCAGGTCTGCCTGGTGGTTGCAGAAGTTGCTAATTAAACAAAGGCAGATTCAGTTCTAAGGCTTGCCTAAGTGTGTATTGATGATACCCTATAAGCATGATATCTATTACTGATTAAAAATGGCAAAGCAGTAACAGATCTATAGGCATGCATTTTAAATCGCATTAATGAAAGGAGTAAGTTGTTTAAACTGATTCAAAACAGTACGCGTCAAACCAATTTTTTATTTAAACTGGTTTCAGATCCTATAGACATAACATCTATTGTTGCTGATTTTAATCCCTACAGACATGGTATCTAGTATTAAAGGCTGATTTGGTCCTATAGGCATGATATCTAATGAAGTGTAGTAGGCAGGATTTATTTGATCACAGTGAAATTCCTATAGGCATGATTTCTATAAAATATTGATATTAACCTTATAGGCATGACATCTAATTTTGAAGCTAATTTTAACCTTGTAAATATGATGTCTGATTATAGACATTAGATCCTAAGGCATGATTTCTAAGTGTGGAGGTAAACATGCAGAACTTTAATAATCAGATCCTACAAGCAAGATATCTAACGTAAAGGTAAAACATGCAGAAATTTATTAAACAGATCCTATATGCAGGATATCTAAGTGTAGAAGAAAAACATGCAGAATTTTTTATTAAACATATCGTATAGCCAGGATATCTAAGTATGGAAGTAAAACATGCAGAATTTTTATTAAACAGATCCTATAGTTATGTTATCTACGTGTAGAATTAAAACATGCAGAATTTGAAAACAGACCTTATAGGCATGTTATCTACCCTCCTAATAGCTAAAATATACATAATTACCCCGTAGCTTTTCACTAGCCAACCCCAATATTTGTTACAAATTATTACATACCAACTACTGAAATTACAAAAGGAAGTGCAGAAATAAAAAATTACAATAAAAAAAAGACTGATCTTGACTTCCTGTCTGAGCCATATAATTAATCACTTCGGATGCCCATGATGTTCAAAGCCTTTATCAATACCTGGGAGTGTCAAACTTCCCCAAGGGTCTTAAAGGACCCCGGTCAGTGCTTACACCCAGGTTTGCATAACCAAATAGAGATGAGTGCAGTGTGGAAGGGCCAGCTCTTATTGTTGCGCCCCCTTTTTCTCGCGAAATTGGGTTTGTGACATTTGGGAAGAGAACTCGTTCCTTTTTGGGGATTGGATTTTGGAATTGAACAGTTGCCACCTAATGATTTAAGTGCATTAGGATACTAAGAAGGGTTTAATTTGGATAATCAGAGATTGGATATGGGCTTAAAATTATCCCAAGGGGAAGGTATTAGGCACCCCTCAGGATCCTCTAGTGTGGTTCCCGGCCAAGCTATTGTTGTGACTTAAGTGCAAATAACACATAGGCAAGTAAGAGTTTCATATAAGAGTGGATTTTTATGTAATGGTCACAAATAAATAAATAAAAACTGGAAAGAACTAAAGAGAGTTGATTTTCTGAGAAGAAATGGTTTTAAGAGATTAAAAAAGAAACAAAGAATAAAGAAAAGGGGGGTCCTAGATTTACTAATAATATGGATCACCCCATACAACATCCAGTAATCACTCCTCAGTGAGGGGCTACACGTGATGTTATCGCATGGTCATCATATCTATATCTACCCTCTCCCACCCCGTTAAGGTATTAAAGCGCAGAATGGTCTCGTTTACTTATTGCATGTTATTACCGCCTCAATCTTATCAGCCCCGGAGGCACTCGGGACTACTAAACCTAAAGGGAATGAGACATTGGGCTTATTTGTGGTTTCAAAAGATATAATACTAAGGCGACAAACAAAACACATATAGCAAATTTGGGGAAGCATATAAACAAATAAAAAGGGTTCAAGTAGACCTCCTTTAAAAAAAAACACATAATGTAGCATGACTTGCACGTACTGTTTAGGTCCTGATTTAAAACTTAAAGGTTGAGGTAGATTGATTTATTACATAGTTCAGATAAGAAGCCCTTATCAGGCCTGCCTGTTGATTGTAGCTGATAAAAAATCTAATTCAGTTTACAAAATTCATCCTATGGTTTGCCTAAGTGTTGAATGAAAACCCTATAGACATGATATCTACAGGTTTCAGAAACAAGGATATGAGCTGATTATATACTGATTTAAGGAAAAGTTGTCAGTTATTAAAGAAAGGCTTAGCAAAAGAGATCAAAAGTTCTGCAATTGGTAAGGCATTATTATTGCTGGTTTTAGACTTATAAACGAGTAAAACGGTTCAGATTTTGATTAAAGCTCCTATAGGCATGCTTTCTATGCAATTGCCGACTTTAGAACACAGTTATAGTAAAAATGCAGAAACCCTATAAGCATGACATCTAGATGCTGAATATTATATGAACGTGATATCTAATTATAGTTAGTTATTTAAGACCTATAAACGTGTTTACCTAATGAAAAGGTATATGCAAGATTCAGAAAGGCCTATAGACATATCTTCTATATGCATATGCAGAATTCTGATTTCGAGTAACTGTAGACATGGTATCTATATGAAAGAATGTAGGATTCCTATAGGGAGGTTATCTAAATGTGAGAGTGCAGAAATCAAAAATTCCTATAGGTAGGATATCTACATATGAGAGTGCAAAAACCAGAAATTCCTATAGGCAGGATATCTACATATGAGAGTGCAGAAAATAGAAATTCCTATAAGCAGGATATCTACCGCTTTACATACTTGATTACCCATCCCTTTTCACTAGCCATCCCCGAGAGTTTTATTACAAAGTTATTATAGCCTAGAAAAGAAGTAAAGTAAAGAAAAATACATCAAAACTAAAGTACAACCAAGGAGAGCCTGATTCAGACTTCCTATCTGAAGTATAAAGTAAACCAACTCCAAGGGATCATATTTCAAAACCTTTCTCCCATTTGGGGTGTGTCAAAGTTCCCTAAGAGTCTCATATGAACTTCGGGTAGTGCTTACACCCAAATGGATACCCAGATTAAGACATAGTGCAGTGTGGAAGGGCCAGACGTTAGGTGTCCAAGTTCAAAGAGAACTCAAGGTCCCAAGCAAAGGCTCACAAGGGGGGGCAGAACTTAGGGACTAAGAGAGAGTGCAAGTGCATAAGAATAATTCTGAAAGGGGAAAGGAAAAAGGGAAGCAGCTTAAATCAGTACACATAAGGGTATAGGGGAATGCGGAGTTGCAAGAGGAAAAAAGCATGCTGGTGGGCAAACCTAGCAATGGGAGATGCTGGCACACCCTTAGGCATGTTAGCACTTATTGTTTAGAGGTTAAGATCCCCACGGATCAAACTTAATTAATGGACAACAACTTATATTGCCATGCCTCAAGTCATAACTCAAAATACATAGGGTTAATTGGGGAATGGGGTTCATAACAAACAAACAGAAGGAAATCAACATGCTATTTTAAATATTTAACTCTGTAGAAGCAGTAAAGTGGACATGGATATAAAAAGCTGTAAATAAACACATTGAGATGTTGCGGAAACTTAAATTAAGGACATACCAGCTTCAAAGAAACAAATAGAGAAAAAGCAATAGGTCGTGTAAACATGCCACAGTGCAGGCAGAGAGAGAATACTATTATGAGTAGGTATGAGTTCAGAAGAGATTGTGAATTGTAAAGTGTAGGATTGTCAATCGTGTCTGATGTGTGTTAAAGAGTCGTGCATTTATAGTGTGAAAGTCATGAGGAAATAAGGTAAGAAAATAGTTAAGGAACTGATTGTCAAACAATTACTCAAGACTTCCCTTAACTTAAGGGATTCAGATTCAAACGGGTAAAAACAATTAAAGGAAAGAAATTGAATAAGAACTTTGTATAAAGCATGTAATTAAGGGCCAATACTTAAAAGATTATTTAAGGATAGGGTTTTGAAGTACACGGTTGTACAAATAAGGTAAGGAAATAAATTAACAGCCAGTAAATCAAAGGCCAAGGATCTTGTAATTATTGCCCCATGAATGAACTAAGTTTCAAAAGGTGAGAAGGGTCTTAACTTAGGTCGAGTCATGGAGAGAATCAGCAAGCAATGAAAAGAAATCAATCAGACCATATTCAGAGGAGAATATGAACTGAACACAAATAAGAAAGTCACTTTAGAGATAAGTGCATAATATATAAGGAGCATACGAACGTATTAAGCAAGAAAGAAGACTGTAGTGCCATTGTAAAATTAATTGAAAATCTAGTGTAGAAGAGTTTAGCAAAAGCTGGAATCATATGAAAACAAGGAAGTCCCAAACTCAGTTCAGAGACTCGAAGTTGGTTTGAAAAAGTTCAGGAGTTTTTGAAATAAAACCCTTGTTCAGGCAAATCACAAAGCAAAGATGAGAGGGCAAGCAACTGAATCGAAACATGTTTAGAGATTTCAGAAAAGAACTCTAACATGCTTCTTTCAGCAGCAGAACTTATCAAAAATATGATAGAAAGGCAACATGCAAAGCACAGTAGAAGAGCTCAAAGAAAATAGAGTAGAAGATACTAACACGAAACGTAAAAAATGGAGAAATTGATAAGATCAGTAGTAGAAACATGCTGAGAAGTTTAATAAGGAAACATAAGAATATAGTAATGGAAAATATAGTAGGACAAACATATCAGAATACAGCAGAGAAAATACTGTAGAGAAAGTATACGAGAATATGGAAGAAGAAAATATAACAGAAGAAGCATATGAGAACATGGTAGGAGAAAATATAAGAATATAGTAGAGAAACATATGAGAACATAGTATAGGAAACACAGTAGGAGAAGCATCCAAGAACATGGTCGAAGAAAAATACAATAATAAAGCAGAGGCAAATACACACGAAAGTCAAAGAAAGTTAGAAAACACTTAAACATTTTAAGAAAAACCCTAGATCGAAAAAGAAAGATTTTGAAAGTGGTGTTGCAAGAAGAGTCGAGAAAATCGTTTGAAAACTCAAGAGAAGCGTAGATACATAACGGAACTAAGGGAATCAGAGCAACCTCGAAGGTTTAGGGTTTCAGAAGAACCCTAGAGCTGAGAAAGGCTTTGAAATATCACCGATTTGAATCGGAGAGGTTAAAATCAGGCTCGAACGACCATGGTACGCTGGAGCAACGTCGGAGATGACTGTGGAAATTCGAATCGATAGAGGTCTGGGTACAAACTTTCAAGATAAGGCCTTGAATCTTCAGAAGTCAAGCGCGTGGAAGCAATAGGAGGAGAGTATAGGACTCTCATACCCTGGGAGGCCATAGATTCTGGTGTCTTTCAGGGTGGAGGTGGTGGCTAGGGTTTGAGAACCTTTAAGAGCATTTGAGAGATTTGAGGGTTCAAAGGCGGCTGGTAAGTGAAAATGATTACGGTTGGGGGGTATGTGAACTAACAAAGGTAAGGACGAATGGGGGCCATTGATATCAAAGATCAACGGCCAAGATGAGAGGGGGTCTAGGTCGGGTAGGATTTAATTGGGTCAGGGAAGGGTTTTAATTAAAATTGGGTTGGGGAATTGAGATTGAAAATGGTCTTAATTGGGGCTGATTTTAAGGCTATAATTGAAAAAGTTAGTGCTAATATTTAAATAGCCATTTTTTCTCTTATTTATTTTAGAAAATGGTAAAATAATTTCTGAAGACAAATTAAAGGTACTAAATTAATTAATAATATATAAATATTAAATTAAAAATACCGTAATCAATTTTGTAATTATAAACGTAATTAAATCTTAAAATAGGCTAGTATTGCAATTATATGCAATTTAGCCTTAAAAATACTAAATTAATTTGTAAAAATATGCAAAAATTATGCTAGCTATATTTTAGTATAAATATGAGAATCCAACAAGTGAATTGAAAAAATGATAATTTTGGGAATAATTATTGGGTTTTTCTTGATAAAATAAGGCAATAAAATTGATTTAAAAACCTTTAAAATTTAAGGAAAAATCGGAAAACTCTTGTACATACTTATATATGTATACCTATGCTATTTCAAAGGCATTTTTTATATAAAAATATACAGCAAAAAATTGGGTGCCAACAGCTGCCCCTCTTTACCCAGGAAGGATGAAATAGTTGTCGTGTAAAGATACGATGACCAATTTTGATCGAATGAAATGGTTTGAAGAGATTTGGTCATGCTCTGGTTCTTGAGTAGCCTACATATCCCTGATGTTACAAGAATCAGGTCATACGTAGTTCAGGATCCGTCGGCGGAGTATGCCGATGGAGACCTTTCAAGAGTGGACGCAATATTCAGGTTGGGATGAACAGTAAAGGTTTAATGGAATTGTAGGAAATGGAGCAGGATCGCTCCTTCTGAGATGGCCGTTGCTCGCTGGTTTACCTATGAATAACCAATACAAGCATATATTGTGCATAAATTTAAACATGGTGCACGTTCCCGTCGAACCATGAATGTTGTCTTCGGATGGTTAGGATGACGTCCTTGGACCATGATGTACTGGGCCATGAAGTACATAATAAAGGATTTATAGGCCATGAAATGATGCTCTCGGGCTATAAGAATGAAGCCTCTGAACTATGATGCCTTTGAATAATGATATGCAAGAGATTAAGAAAAGGGGGTCCTCAGGCCATGGCATGGCATTCTCGAGCTATGAAAATAGTGCCTCCGAACAATGACGCCTTTGGACAGTTTTGCGATCTTTCAGCCCATGAGATGCAATAGGTGGTGATCTTTCAGCCGATGCAAGACGTAAACAAAGGTGGCGATCTTTCAGCCATGCAACATGTAAATAAAGGTGGTGATATTTCAACCATGCGAGTGTAAATAAAAGCGATCTTTAATCCATGCAATGCAGCAGGTGTATATGTAGATAGTGCTTAGTCTCGAAAGATAGAATGGTGGCCTCATGTAATGCAGGAAATGCAGATAGAGACAGAGCTTAGTCTCGGAAGGCAGAATGGTAGCCTTATGCAATGCAGGAAATTCATATGGAGGTAGAGCTTAACCTCGGAAGGCAGAATGGTAGCCTTATGCAATGTAGGAAATGCAGATGAAGACAGACCTTAGTATCGGAAGGCATAATGGTAGCCTTATGCAATGCAAGAAATGCAGACGGAGATAGAGCTTAGTCTCAGAAGGCAGAATATGATCCTTATGCAATACAGGAAATGCAGATGGAGACAGAGCTTAGTCTCGGAAGGTAGAATGGTAGCCTTATGCAATGCAGGAAATGCAGATGGAGGTAGAGCATAACCTCGAAAGGTAGAATGGTAGCCTTATGAAATGCAGGAAATGGAAATGGAGGTAGAGCATAACCTCGGAAGCCAGAATGGTAGCCTTATGCAATGCATGAAATGCAGATGGAGGTAGAGCTTAACCTTGGAAGGTAGAATGGTAGCCTTATACAATGCAAGAAATGCAGATGGACACAGAGCTTAGCCTCGGAAGGCAGAATGGTAGCCTTTTGGAACGCAGGAAATGTAAATGGAGACAAAGCTTAGTCTCGGAAGGCAGAATGGTAGCCTTATGCAATAAAGGAAATATAGATTGAGGTAGAGCTTAACCTTGGAAGGTAGAATGGTAGCCTTATGCAATGCAGGAAATGCAGATGGAGACAAAGCTTAGTCTCGGAAGGCAGAATGGTAGCCATATGCAATGGAGGAAATACAGCTGGAGGTAGAGCTTAACCTCGTAAGGCAGAATGGTAGCCTTATGCAATGTAAAAAATGCAAATGGCGATAGAGCTCAGTCTCGGAAGGCGGAATGGCAGTCTTATGCAATAAAGGAAATGCAGATGGAGGTAGAGCTTAACCTTGAAAAGGCATAATGGTAGACTTACGCAAGAGATAAAAAAACAAATTGTAATAGAGTCTTCTTAGCTGATAGTTGATCACGATATTGTAGCTGCTGGGGATATTATGTGCGGATAGCAACTGTAAATAGGTGTGACAGTTCTGAGAGTTGTATTCCTGAACAGTATGAGTGCATAATATGTTCGATGATTTTACGACTTGGGTGCCTGCATCGAAAGAAAAATTCTGAGTTTTGTAAAGGGGAAAGGTTAGTTCGTATCCCGATGACTTTGCATGACCTGCTTGGCTCTGTTTCGGTGATACTGTGCATATCATTGGGTTAGCGTTGCCACACAAAGCAATTTTGGTAACAGACATGCATGATTTAGTAATAATATAACATCAATACATAATCGAGAATATTTTCTTCAGATGAATCGATGATTGCGATATGATTCAAGATATTGCAACAACTTTGGCTTCGGAATTTTGAGGGCCTTCCTCAAAATTTCGCCCCAGTTTACTGGGCTGCTGCTTCTGACGGTTGCTTGCGATGATCAGTTGAAACTAGTTCGGAATTTTGAGGGTCCTCCTCAAAATTCTTCCCTAGTTTCCAATTTCGGGGGGAAATAAAATATTTATTGAATTGTGATCGAACCCATAAGGCTGTCTACTTATCCCTTTTTAAAGGGGAATCAGGTCAGATGTAGTTCAAATTACATCATATAGGGAAACATAAGATTACATATAGTAGTGCTTGACTGCATCTGAATTGATTGGTTTTAGCCAAACTTTCCGTCCATTTCTGCAAGTATAAGGGCTCATCATGTTAGAACCCAATGAACCATTTATGGACCCTGCCAATTGGGAGAGAATTTCCCTTTGGTTTCATCTTGATGTGGGAAAATTTTCTTTAAATCCAGTTGCCGCGGTGTGAACTGTCTTGGTTTGACTCTCTTGTTAAAGGCTCTGGACATTCTGTTCTGATAAAGCTGACCGTGCCAAACTATATTCATTCTCTTTCCATCTATAAGGACCAGCTGCTCGTGACGACTTCTCACCCATTCTGCGTTGCCGAGCTCAACTTCTTGTATGATCCTTAAGGAAGGAAGTTCTACTTCAATGGGAATGACTGCCTCTATACCATAAACCAACATATAGGGAGTTGCCCCAGTTGATGTGTGGACTGTGGTGCGATACCCCAATAGAGCGAGTGATAGCTTTTTGTGCCATTTCTTATGCTTCTCTATCATTTTCCTTAATATCTTCTTAATATTCTTGTTGGCGTCTTCTACAACTCCCTTCATCTGAGGTCAGTAGGCTATAGAATTCTTGTGTTTGATCTTGAAGGTTTCACACATGGCCTTCATCAAGTCACTGTAGAGGTTGGAATCATTGTCAGTGATTATTGATTCTGTAATCCCGAATTGACAAACAATACGGTTGCAGACAAAATCTGCCAGAACTTTCTTAGTGACTACTCTGTGAGATGCTGCTTCGACCCATTTGGTAAAATAGTCAATTTCCACTAGGATAAATTTGTGCCCATTGGAGGTGGCAGGTTCGATTGGTCCAATAACATTCATTCCCCAAGTGGCAAATGGCCATGGTGAGCTTGTTGTATTAAGCTTGTTTGAGGGTACCTTTATCATGTCTGCATGTACCTGATAGTGGTGGCATTTTCGGACGTACTGGATGCAGTCCGTTTCCATAGTCATCTAAAAGTAACCGGCCCAGAGTATCTTCTTGTCTAAGATAAAATCGTTCCTATGCGGACTACAGGTCCCGTCGTGGATTTCCTCTAACAGCCTGGATGCTTCATTTTGCGTCGACACACCTTAGTAATCCCAAATCCATAGCCCTTCTATATAAGATTCCTTCGCTGTGAAAGAAATTGTTGGACAACCTTTGAAGTGTGCGCTTCTGAGTAGTATTTGCAAGCTCTAGGTAGTTTCCTTTTGCCAAATATTCCTTGATGTCGTGAAACCAAGGTTTTCCATCTGCTTCTTATTCGACATGAGCAAAGTAAGCTGGCCAATCATAGATCTTCACCAGAATAGGATCAATGAAGTTCATATCTAGATATTGTATCATGGATTATAGGGTAGCCAATACATCGGCAAACTCATTCTGGACTCTGGGAACATGTTGGAACTCTGTCTTTGTGAACCTCTTTCTCAACTCCTGTACATGATGCACATAAGTGAGTATCTTGGAGTTCTTGGTCACCCATTCTACTCAGACCTGATGTATAAGCAAGTCTAAATCCCCAATTACTAGTAACTCTTGGATGTTCATGTCAATGTCCATCTTGAGCCCTAAGATGCAGGCTTCGTATTCGGCCAAGTTGTTAGGGAACGGGAACCTGAGTTTCACAAACACCGGATAATGCTGACTGGTTTCTGACACTATGACTGATCCTATGCCAACTCCTTTGAAACTCCATCGAAAAACATTATCCAACTATCATAGGATTCTACAATGTCTTCTCCCATGAATGATACCTCTTCGTCAGGAAAATATGTCTTTAGGGGTTTGTATTCTCCGTCCACAAGATTCTCGGCAAGGTGATCTGCCAATGCTTGTCCTTTGATTGCTTTCTGAGTTACGTAAACAATATCGAATTCACTCAACAGGATTTGCCACTTGGCTAGCTTGCCAGTGGGCATGGGCTTTTAAAAGATTACTTCAAAGGATCCATCCTTGATATTAGATAGGTAGTATATGCGCAGAATTAGTGCCTCAACTTTTGAGCCACCCAAGTTAGAGCACAATAGGTGCATTCTAACAGAGAATACTGGGTCTCGTACGGAGTGAAATTTTTGTTAAGGTAGTAAACGGCCTTTTCTTTCTTTCCTATTTCATCATGCTGTCCCAAGACACAATCGAAGCTACCATCTAACACTGTGCTGTACAGTAGCAAAGGTCTACCTGATTCAGGCGGGGACTAAGATTGGTGGTGTTGATAAGCATTCCTTGATTCTATCTAAAGCTTTATGGCAGTCATCAGTCCATTCGGTGGCGGTATCCTTCATCAACATCTTGAAGATCGGCTCTTAGATAACTGTAGATTGTGCTATGAATCGGCTGATGTAGTTAAGTCTCCCCAATAAACTCATTACGTCCTTCTTGTTCATTGGCGGTGGCAATTCTTGAATGGTTTTGATCTTCGATGGATCCAATTCTATTCCCCGGCGACTCACAATGAACCTAAGTAATTTTCCATTAGGAATCCCAAATGCGCACTTTGCGAGATTCAGTTTTAAGTTGTACCTCCGTGGTCTATTGAAGAATTTCCTCAAATCTTCCATGTGATCAGTGGCCTTCTTTGACTTAATGATGATGTCATCTACGTACACCTCGATCTCCTTGTGTATCAAATCATGAAAAATTGTAGTCATAGCCCTCATGTAGGTGGCCCCTACTTTCTTTAACCCGAATGGCATCATTTGTAGCTGTACATCCCCCACGACGTAATGAAAACCATTTTCTCAGCATCCTTTTCGTCCATCCAGATCTGATGATAACCAGCAAAATAATCTATAAATGATTGCAATTCATGCTTGGCGCAATTGTCGATCAGAATGTGTATGTTTGGCAAAGGAAAATCATCTTTCGGACTAGTCCCGCTGAGATCCCGGTAGTTGACACGGACTCTAAACTTCCCATCTTTCTTTGGCATTGGTACAACGTTTGCTAACCATGTCGGGTATTCCACTACCCTGAGAACTTTAGCTTTGACCTGCTTAGTGACTTTCTTTATTTTCAAACTAATATCTGGCTTGAACTTTCTAAGCTTTTATTTTAGTGGTGGACATGTCGGATCAGTCGGCAATTTGTGTGCCACAATAGATTTACTCAGCGCAGTCATGTTCATCGTACGACTAGGCAAATATGTCCTCATACTCAGCGCAATTTGTGCACTTTGCGTTGTCTCGTTGCATGTCACAATCATTGGTTCATCAAGATAAGTAATAGTAATTATTTGGATAGGGGAATAAACAAAAAGTAAAACAAAAGGTAACAAGTCAGTGAGGATCATTAGGAAAAATGTTGCAATACTTAAACACATAGTGCTGAAACATAAAGTGTGTCCTAATTTTAGGGACCTCGTTGTGCCTGAGGTAGGCCTAGTGACAAGTTAATTTTAGAGAACTTAGAATGCTAAATGCCTCATTTTATTGATAAAAGGCAGATGAATCCCAAAACGACACTAAATAATAAAAAAAAGAAAAATCACTAATGGCTATTGGCCTTATTATATTTTATAAAGCGGGAATGGAAATTCCTATCTATTTGGTCCCAGAGGGACCTTACCCAGAATTGGCATCATTGGCTCCATCGAACAGCTTCCCTAGCTTGCGTAGTCCTAGTAGCAAGTAAGCTCTGGCCAGATGTCTGCCTTCATTTCCTTCAACAGTCTGGTAGTTTTCGACCCTTTTCAGAAACTTCTTTTCTAACTCTACTATAACTCGCTCCAAATAGACCAAATGTTTGTTGGTGCTGACAGCCATATCCTTCCACTCTTCAATTAGTTTTTGATTGGATGCCTGTATCTCATGGTGCTCGCTTTCGCATGCTCGGATTCTCTTGCGCAGATGGTTGTACTTGACCTGTACTTCGGCCGTTTCATCTATGATCATGTTACCTCGAATAAACCCGGGTTGACCCATACCATTACGATTATCCTCCAACCAACCCAAATAATAGAGAGCACAACCTGCATGGTATCTATCAGGTTCGATGGTCTCCTTTCCCTGGACAATCTTACAGTGCCACATGTGTCGAGTCTGGCACCTGTAAGGGCTATCGTCATCCTAGAAGTCATCCCGAAATTGACTTATCTTATCGACCCTTGGTATAACCTGCTTCCTACTCACTTGTCTCATAACCCGAAGAGGTATGTATAGGTAAGTAAATCTTATGCCGATCAGTATTATGAAAGGTGCGTCCCTGGAATGGACGATGAACTCCTCAATTGGGAACCGCTCGAGCATCCTTTGCACCTGGTCCTCAGTCAGATTTTCGAAGAGCTCGACCCATTCTTTAGCATTTTCTGGTTGGGCGAACCTGTTGGGCATGTAATTCATTCGTTTTGGGTGATGAAAAGCGATATGATCGTCCCAGACCCTTTAATGGATTTCCTGTCGGTATTCACCCTTTTGGAGATGTTCTACGAGCCAAAGTTGAAGTAGCAGCTTACAACCCTCGAAGTGCTTGTCTCCCTATTGACACCTTTCTAGGGCTGGGTATATTTAGTAGTGATCATTGGTACGAGACTGAATGGGTGTCCGTAAATTCCTTCCATTAGAGTTTTGGTGACCATAGCTATCCTGGTATGGATCCTTGCTTTCTTCATTACAAATACTATTATCCCCAAGAAACAGAACATGAAGACAAATACCATTCGGTGAATATGCCCCAATGATGTAAGGGCGAACTAATCAGGATAAGTACTGTAAGATTTGATGTGACCGTACCTCTCGTACAAGTAGTCAAAGGGAATGTACGACTCTTTCAAACATGTCAAGTCTGAATTCTTCTTTAAACCCATCATTTTGAGAAAACCTCTAACCTTGCGATTTCCTGGCATTAACAAACCTGGAGTTTCCCACGGTATACTAGCCAGTCCTTATATCTCTTCGAGCAGGGGTGTCATATCAATGTGTCTGAAGTGGAATACAGACCTATCATAATCCCAGACTAGAGTAGCAGCTTCTGTGATCTTGTTGTTGGGTTGAATTTTCAAGAGAGAGGGTAGGTTCCCCAATATTTGTGGATGAGAGTCTAATCACTGGAGTGAAAATCCTTCCACCAGCTTAGCAGTTTGGGGTGGATGTTGGTGACCATGAAGAATCGGGGGACTTCGTGCCTCATGTTTCTGCAAGACAAAGGTTAGGCCCTTACTTCCACCAGACTCGACTACTAAATATCAATAATTGGCATAGAATCATTTAGTTCTCCAAATAAATGCACAAAATGTGGTAGTGTTCGTTTGGGTGTTAGGGAAAACCGAGTGGAATTTGGACAAGGTTATCGTAAAGAGTCATTATGTGGACAACATAACTGACTCGGCTAGCTTTGACCATGATGCATGCATAATTTAAATAGGTTATGGTTTCTATCGAGTATTAGACTGGTACCCTTGAGCGGACAACTCAAAGCGTGGAACCGTTGACTATACCGTTGATTGACTGGTTTTACCGAAAATATGCCATTGCCGAATTTAGGAGGTGATAATATCGGAAGGGAGCAACCACTCATTATAAGCGTTGATATGGTATTTTGTTTGGCACGAGTGAAATATGATATTGAAAACATGCTTATGCAATAATTAAAACAAGTCACGTATTTGCACATTCATAAAGTAATAATTATAATAATATAAAACAGTAATAAAGGAATGCAGTAAAAGAAATAAGGGAAAGAAACGAAAGACAAGTCAGTTTTGTAGTAGAAGAGGGAATTAAATACTTAATGGCATTAAGAAAATAAAGACATATAAAGAAGCGTAAAGTCGTAATAATAGCTTGAAATTGGTAAAAGCCTAAAAGAATTCACCAGCAGAGTCGCCATGCTGTCCCGCCCCCTTTTTCTCGCGAAATCGGATTTGTGATATTTGGGAAGACGACTCGTTCCCTTTTGGGAATTGGGTTTTAGAATTGATGAGTCACCACCTAATGATTCAAGTGCATTAGGACACTAAAGAGGGTTTAATTTGGATAACCAGAGATTGGGTGAGGGTCTGAAATTATCCCAAGGGGAAGGTGTTAGGCACCCCTCAGGATCCACTTGTGTGGTTCCCGGCCAAGCTATTGTTGTGACTTAAGTGCAAATAACACATAGCCAAGTAAGAGTTTCATATAAGGGGGTATTTTCATGTAATGGTCACAAATAAAAAAAATCAAAAAGAATTAACGAGAGTTGATTTTCTTAGAAGAAATGGTTTTAAAAGATTAAAAAAGAAACAAAGAACAGAGAAAAGGGGGGTCCTAGGTTTACTAATAATATGGATCACCCCACACAACATCAAGTAATCACTCCTCAGTGAGGGGCTACACGTGATGTTATCGCCTAGTAATCATAGCCATATCTACCCTTTCCCACCCCATTAAGGTATTAAAGCATGGAATGGTCTCGTTTACTTATTGCATGCTATTACCCGCCCTAATCCTATCAACCCCGGAGGCACTTGGGACTACTAATCCTAAAGGGAGGGGGATATTGGGCTTATTTGTGGTTTCAAAAGGCAAAATACTAAGTCATCAAACAAAACACATATAGCAAGTTTGGGGAAGCATATAATCAAATAAAAAGGGCTCAAGCATACCTCTTTTAAACCAAAGAAAGCACATAATGTTGCATGACTTGCACGTACTGTTTAGGTTCTGATTTAAAACATAAAGGTTGGGGCAGACTGATTTGTTAAATAGTTCAGATAAGAAGCCCGAATCAGGCCTGCCTGCTGGTTGTAGCTGATAAAAAATCTAATTCAGTTTATAAAATTCATCCTACGATTTGCCTAGGTATTGAACAAAAACCCTATAGGCATGATATCTACAGGTTTCATAAATAAGGATATGAGCTGATTACATAGTGATTTGAGGAATCACAATATAAGTTGTTTTCCAAGAATTATGTTTGATCCGTGGGGGTCTTAACCTCTAAACAATATGTGCTAACAAGCCTAAGGGTGTGCCAGCATCTCTCATTGCTGGGTATGCCTACCAGCCTGCTTTTTTGCCTCTTGTAACTCTCCATTCCCCTATACCCTTATGTTTACTGATTTATGTTGCTTCCCTTTTCCTTTCCCCCTTTCAGAATTCTGCTTTTGCACTTGTACTCTCTCTTAGTCCCTAAGTTGTGCCCCCCTCTTATGAGCCTTGCCTTGGGACATTGAGTTCCTTCTAAACTTGGACACCTGAGGGATGGCCCTTCCACACTACACTATGTATTAATCTAGGGATCCAATTGGGTGTAAGCACTGCCCGGAGTTTATATGAGACTCTTAGGGAACTTTGACACACCCCAAATGGGATAAAGGCTTTGAAATATGATCCCTTGGAGTTGGTTTACTTTATACTTCAGACAGGAAGTCTGAATCAGGATTTCTTGGTTGTACTTTTAATTTCTGATCTATTTTTCTTAACTTTACTTCTTTTCTGGGATGTAATAACTTGGTAATAAAACTCTCGGGGATGGCTAGTGAAAAGGGAGGCGTAATCATGTATGCAAAGGGGTAGATATCTTGCCTATAGGAATTTCTGGTTTCTGCACTCTCATATGTAGATATCCTACCTATAGGAATTTCTGGTTTCTGCACTCTCATATATAGATATCCTGCCTATAGGAATTTCTGATTTCTGCACTCTCATATATAGATAACCTGCCTATAGGAATCCTGCATTCTTTCATATAGATATCATATCTACAGTTATTCGAAATCAGAATTCTGCATATGCATATGGAAGATATGTCTATAGGCCTTTCTGAATCTTGCATATCCACTTTTTGTTAGGCAAACACGTTTATAGGTCTTAAATAACCAACTGCAATTAGATATCATGTTCATATAAAATTTAGCATCTGGATGTCATGCCTAGAGGGTTTCTGCATTTTTACTATAAATGTGTTCTAAAGTCGGCAAATGCATGTAAAGCATGCCTATAGGAGCTTTAATGAAAATCTGAACCATTTCACTCATTTATAAGTATAAAACACATGTATGGGCCCTGCCAGTTGGGAGAAAACTTCCCTTTGGCTTCATCTTGATGTGGAAAATTTTTCTTTAACACCAACTGCCTCGTTGTGAACCGTCTTGGCCTGACTCTTTTTTGAAGGCTCTAGACATTCTGTTCTGATAGAATTGACCATGGCAAACTGCGATCATTCTCTGTTCGTCTATAAGAGCTAGTTGCTAGTAACAATTTTTCACCCACTCTGCGTCGTTGAGCTCAGCTTCATGTATGATCCTTAGGGACGGGATTTCTACTTTGGCGGGAATGACGGCTTCTGTGCCATAAACCAGCATATAGGGGGTTGCCCTAGTTAATGTGCGGACTATGGTGCGATACCCTAATAGAGCAAATGATAACTTCTCATGCCATTGTTTATGCTTCTCTATCATTTTCCTTAATATCATCTTGATATTCTTGTTGGCGGCCTCTACAGCTCCATTCATTTGAGGCCTGTAGGCTGTGGAATTCTTGTATCTGATCTTAAAGGTTTTTGACATGGTTTTCATCAAGTCATTGTTGAGATTGGAGCCATTATCAGTAATGATTGATTCTGGAATACCGAATCGACAAACAATGCGGTCGAGGACAACGTCTATCATAACTTTCTTAATTACCACTTTGTAAGACAATGCTTCGACCCACTTGGTGAAATAGTCAATTGCCACTAGGATAAACCTGTGTCCGTTGAAAGCGGCAGGCTCGATTGGCCCAATGACGTCCATTCCCAAGCTGCGAACGACCATGGTGAGCTTGTTGTGTTGAGCTTGCTTGGAGGTACCTTTATTATGTCTACATGTATCTGGCAGCGATGGTATTTCTGGACATACTGGATGCAGTATGTTACCATAGTCATCCAAAAGTAACCAACCCAAAGTATCTTGTTTGCTAAGACAAAACCGTTCATATGTGGACCACAGGTCCCTGCATGAATTTGCTCTAGTAGCGTGGACGCTTCTTTTGTGTCAACACAACTTAATAGTCCCAAATCAGGATTCCTCCGCTGTGAATGAAGTTGTTGGACAATCTCTGAAGTGTGCGTTTCTGAGTATGATTAGCAAGCTCCGGGTACTCTCTTTTTGCTAGATATTCCTTGATATCATGAAACCAAGGTCTTCCGTCTACTTCCTCTTAAACATGGGCATAGTAAGCTGGCTGATTATGAATTTTCACCAGAATGGGATCAATGAAATTTTTGTTCGGATGATGTATCATATATGATAGGGTAGCTAATCCATCGACGAACTCATTATGGATTCTAGGACGTGTTGGAATTCTATCTTCGTGATCTTCTTTCTCAATTCCTGTACATGATGCAGATACAGGAGTATCTTGGAGTTCTTGTTTGCCCATACCTCTCGTACCTAATGTATGAGTAAATCCAAACCTTCGATCACGAACAGCTCTTTCATATTCATGTCAATGGCCATCTTGAGCCCTAAGATACATGCTTCATATTCGGCCATATTGTTGGTACAGGGGAACCTGAGTTTGGCAAATACTGGATAATGCTGATTGGTTTCTGATGCTAAGACCACTCATATGCCAACTCCTTTGAAGTTTTCTGCTCCATCGATGAACATTCTCCAACCATCATAGGATTCTGCAATGTCTTCTCCTATGAATAATACCTCTTCATCAGGAAAATACATTTTTAGGGGTTCGTATTCTCCATCCACGGGGTTTTCAGCAAGGTGGTCTGCTAGTGCCTGTACTTTGATCGCCTTCTGAGTTACGAAAACAATGTGGAACTCACTCAACAGGTTTTGCCACTTGGCTAGCTTGCCAGTGGGTATGGGCTTCTGAAATATGCAATTCAAAGGATCTGATATGAGGTACATAGTATAGGCACAGAAGTAATGTCTCAGCTTCTGAGCTACCCAATTCAAATCCCAGTAAGTTCATTCCAAAAGAGAATTTCAAGCTTCGTACGGTGTGAACTTCTTGCTGAGATACTAAATGGCTTGTTCCTTTCTCCATGTTTCACCATGTTGCCCCAAAATGCAACTGAAAGTTCCATCTAACACTGCAAGGTAGAGCAACAAGGGTCTACCTAGTTCGGGAGGATCTAGAACTAGTGGTGTTGATAGGTACTCCTTGATTCTATCGAAGGCCTTTTGGCAGTCATCCGTCTATTTAGTAGAGGCGTCCTTCTTTAGCATTTTAAAGATTGGCTCGCAGATAATTGTAGACTGTGCTATGAAACGGTTGACGTAGTTCAGCCTTCCCAGGAATCTCATCGCATCTTTCTTGTTCTTTGGTGGTGGTAGTTTCTTCAATGACTTTGACCTTTGATGGGTCTAGTTCTATTCCTCGGGGGCTCACAATAAACCCAAGCAACTTTCCAGCAGGAACCCTAAATGCACACTTTGTGGGGTTTAGTTTCAGTTTGTACCTCCGTAGTCTGTTGAAAAACTTCCTCAGATCTTTTATGTGGTCAGTGGCCTTCTTTGATTTGATGATAACAGCATTCACATATAACTCTATCTCCTTGTGTATAATATCATAGAAAATGGTTGTCATGGCCCTCATGTAGGTGGCCCCTACATTTTTCAGGCCGAATGGCATCATCTTGTAACAATACACTCCCCATGGGGTAATGAAAGCCATTTTCTCAGCATCTTTCTCATCCATCCAGATCTGATGGTAACCAACGAGGCAATCCATGAATGACTGTAGCTCATGCTTGGCGTAATTATCAATCAGGATGTGTATATTCGGTAAAGGGAAGTCGTCTTTCAGACCAGCCCGGTTGAGATTCCGGTAGTCGACACAGAGTCTGACCTTCCATCCTTCTTTGGTACAGCCACAATGTTGGCTAACCATGTCGGGTACTCAACCATCCTGAGAACCTTGGCTTTTATCTGCTTGGTGACTTCTTCCTTGATTTTCAGACTCGTATCAGGTTTGAGCTTTCTGAGCTTTTGCTTTACCGGTAGACACATTGGATCGGTTGGAAGTTTGTGAGCCACAATAGACGTACTCAAACCAGTCATGTCATCATACGACCAGGCAAATATGTCCTCATAATCTTTTAGAAACTCTGTGTATTCATTCTTCTCTGATGTGATAAGTGAATGTTGATTCGTGTTTCCTTGACATTTTCTGCATCTCCCAAGTTAACAATTTTGGTTTCGTCCAGATTGGACTTAGGTCTATTTTGAATGTTCTCGACTTCTTTGACAATCTCCTCAGGTATGTCATCTTCTTCTCAATTGATGTCCGTTTGTTGCATTGTCTCATTGTATGTCACAGTCAGTGGTTCATCAAGATAAGTAATAGTAATTGAGTATAGGTAAAGTAATGAGAAAAATGATATAAATAAATATTAATTCATTGAAAAAATCAAACATGCTTTGATAAATTGAATCATTGTTTTGAACATTAAAGATCTTATTGCGAAAACAGAAAAATGCAAAAAGAAAATCCCGTAAATAAAATAGTGAATAGTTCTTATTTAACCTTTGCTACTCCGAGGCTCGTCGGGCTCTGGTAGTCCTGATGGTCCAATTGTTGAGGTATGTACTTCTACTCACAGCTTGTATGGAAGGACCTTCCTCCCTCTCCTCCTCGAGAATAACACAACAATCCATTTTATTGTTGTTTAGAAACAAGTTTTTCACTACCGCAAGTGCTTCTTCTTCGTCTGTCCCATATATGACGTCAGCCTATTTGAAAGTCTGCTCCAGGTGCAGTATCAGTTGCACTAATGGGTAGTAAGGACCGCGCTATGGTGGGGACCAACTATTGAACTCCTCCCAAGTGTATTCATATCCCAGACCGAAGGTAGTGCCATGTTTCTTGAGTTTTATAGGTTTAGAGATCCCTTGGAGGCTCTTGCTAAATCCTTTGCCAGGTTCGTACCCACTACAATTCAATATGCTCTCTATCTTGTTATCCCACCATTTGTCCTTATCGACAATATTGACCCGCTCGATGTGGTGGTATGTCTCTCTAACTAGCTTTCTTCTTCCTCCGATTGTCGGAATGGTCTAGCGACTGTATATAAGATTGCTACCGTCACCGTGAATGATCACTTCTTGGTGATTCCATTCGAATTTTACCACCTGATGCAGTGTTGAAGCTACAACCCCAGCAGCATGAACCAAGGGTCGTCCTAGCAGCAAGTTGTAAGATGTTGGCACATCTATCACTTGAAAGTCGACCTCGAACTAGGTTGATCCCATCTGGAGACATATGCTAATTTCACCGATGGTGGACCTCTCAGACCCATCAAAAGATTTCATATTGATTGCTCCTTCTTTTATCTCATGCATCCGTTTTTCCAACTTCTTGAGTGTTATCAACGAACATATGTTAAGGCTGGAACCCCCATCGATCAGGATCCTAATAATGAAGTAGTCTTCGCATCGCATGGTGATGTGTAGGGCTTTGTTGTGACCCAACCCTTCGGGTTGCAACTCGTCCTCATAGAAGGTGATTTTATGGCTTTCTAATACTTATCCCACCTTATTAGCCATTTACCTACCAGTGATGTTACTTGGCACGTACGCTTCACTCAGTACCTTCAATAGAGCATTTTACTGTGTCTTGAAATTCTGCAGCATTGAGATGATGGATATCTGTGCTGGTGTTTTGTTTAGCTTGTCGATGACCGAATACTCCTTGGCCTGTATTTTCCTCCAAAGGTCACCTGGACCTATCTCAATTATGAGTGGCTGGTTGGAGGCCTGTTTTCTTGACTCGGCTAGGTGTTCAGGGGTATAGAATCTCCTAGTTCTTGTCATACCCTATGTTGCAACAGTCTCTTCGAACCTGACTTTGCCTTTCCTCCTAGCCTAGGCTGTATAATTCCAGGGTATAGCTTTTGTATGGAATGATGGCATGGTGGACACCGCCACTGAGATCGGTGTGGCTATCTTTACTTCGAATGGGACATATTCTTAAGGTGGAAAAACTACAACCTCAAATGTTGCTGGTGCCTTTATTGATGGCGCTGCTTCAAACTCAAGAGGGATAGACACATCTACCTTAGTGACCTCAGACGGTTGGATCTGGACTATGATGGGGTTGAGAGTAACTGTTGGCTTCTTTGGATCATCGCCTTCTGCAATCAACCCGATGGATCCCTCGGGATCCCAATCATCCTCTACTTAAATCATGTGAATACCCCTGCCTTTATGGTCTTGTAGAGGGTTGTTGTGGATGTTTGGGGCCGCTTCCTTTGCTACAATGACTTTGCTATCAATCAGATACCGTATCTTATCTTTTAAAGAGCGGCATTCATCGATGGTGTGTCCCTTCATGCCAGAGTGGTATGCACAAGACTTGTTTGGGTTAACCCACTGAAAAGGATTTGTAGGGGTTGTAGTAGAGATAGGAGTGACTTAACCGGCGGCTTTGAGTCTCTCATATAATTGAGCAATGGGTTCAGCGATGGTTGTGTATGGTTTTGGAGGCCTCCGATCAAAGTTAGGTCGGGGCCTAGGGAAGTTTTGGCATGCGGGGGGTGATTGGTAATGAGATGGTTGGGCATTATAAGTTTGGTAGACATGAGCGGGCTGGGAGTATATGGGTGAGGTAGGTTTATATGTGGGAGGTGGAGGTGACTGATAAGTTGGTGGTGGAGCTTGGTAGGAGGGTGCTTGGTAATTTTGGGCTGGCTGATATGTGAGAAATGGTATTGGGTAGGTTTGGTATGTGAGAGGAGACATGGTCCTTTGTGCAACCATCACGGCCAATACGTCCCTCTTCTTAGACACACCACCAGACTGCAAGGCCTTATTTGTAGCTTGCAAGGCCTTAAAGTTTGTAACCATACCTCTCTTAATACCTTCTTCAATTTTGTTCTCCCAGCTTGATAATGTTTTAAAACTTATGATTCTCAATCACCATCAACCGTTCATAGTATTGCGGGTCTTGAGCCCGAACAAAGAACGTGTTCATTTGTTCTTCTTCTAAGGCGGGTCTGACCTTAGCAACTTCGGACCTTGAGCGAGTAGAATACTCCCAAAAGGTCTCTGTGGACTTCTTCTTTAGATTCTAGATATAGAACACGTCTGGCGCGTTCTCTGTGTTAAACGTGAACATGTCCATAAAATCAGATGCCATACCTACCCAGCTCGACCACTTCTTAGGATCTTGGTTGATGTAACAAGATAGTGCATCTCCTTTCAGACTCCTCATGAACAGCTTCATGCGGATCCTTTCATCTTTTTCTACCCCGACTAGCTTGTCACAGTATGTTCTAAGATGGACTCTTAGATTACCTGGACCGTCAAACATCTCGAACTTGGGAGGTTTTTACCCCTCCGGTAGTTCGACATCTGGTTGTATGCAGATATCTTCATAATTCAACACTTCGATGCCTTTACTTCATTCGACGCCTTGGATTCAGTTGGTTAGTTTCTTAAGCTTTTCAGCCAAGCTTCTGATAAGTAGATCCTTTTCATTGGACTCAGGGGTGTAAGGAATTGGTTGGGTGGAGAGTGGTATGGTCTCCATGTAGATAGGATTGTTGTGGTAGCCTGGTGTATGGGCATGGAAATGGTCATTTGCGGATTTTTGTGGTTTTGGGATGAGTAGTGGAATGTTGTTTGGAGTATGGCAAGTATTGCATTGGTTCATTGATGGAGTAGTGAGATGATTTGGTTACTTTTGTGGAGGTGTGGGATTTTGAACATTGTGGAAGTTGGTGTCTGGGGTGCTGAGGGAGAAGGATTGGTTGGCCAGATTCCGAACCTGATCGAGCTCTTCTTGAAACATCAACAATTTCTGCTCAAGTTGTGACACATTTTCATTGGGAACCCGAATACCATGGCCATCAGTGGCCTCTGCTATTGTGTTCTCTTTCCTGATGTTCAAATCTTCCATTTTGCCTTTGTTCTTATTCTTAACAGAACTAAGAGTAGGAGTGCGTAGAGGGCCCCTGGATCTCGTGGAATAAGATGATATTGCTAGAGGGCACGAACTAATCGTTGGGGAGGGGAATAACAAACAAAAACAAAAATAAAACAAAAAGGTAAATAAGTTAGTGAGGAACATAAAAAGTGTTACAATATTTAAACGCGTAGTGCAGGAATGTAAATAGTGTCCTAATTTGGGGACCTCGTTGTGACCTAGGTGGGCCTAGCAACAAGTTGATTTGGAGAACTTGGAATGCTAAATGCCTTATTTCATTGATAAAAATAAGGCGAATCCCAAATCGACATTAAATAAACAGGAAATAAAAGTTACTAATGGTCATTGACCTTATTACATCTTTAAAGCGAAAAAGATAAACTACTATCTACTTGGTCCTAGAAGGACTTTTCCCAGGTTGAATGCTCTCGTTGATCAAATCCTCCAGTTCGCGTGGTCATCAGTAAAAATGCCTTTGCAAGGTGTTATACTTTGTTTCCCTCAGAGTTCTGACAGTCGGTGACTCTCTTCCCTCACTTTTCCTTCCAATTCCAGCAGACTATATTCCAGATATTCAAATATTTCACTAGCTTTGGTGGCTTTCTAGTTCCACTCATTGATTGGGTCATTTGATGGAAGACTCCTCCACTAGTCTAGGAGAGGCGGGAGCGTGCTAATCAAACCGAAATTGGGGACCTCGAGCTTCATATTTTTGCAAGACAAACAAGGTTAGGCCCATACCCCGACATAACTCGGCTATTTAATATCAACAATTAGCAAGCATTTAGTTCTCCAAATAAATTCACAGAATATGATGGTGTCTATTCGAGTTTAGGAAAACCCAGTGGACTTCGGGCAAGGTTTAACCATGATGCATACACAATTTAAACACAGTAAGGTTTCTATGGGGTTTTAGATTGGTACCCTTGAGCAGACAACTCAAGGGGGAAGGCTCGGAACTGTCGACTGCACCGCTGATCGACTAGTTTTACCGCAAATATGCCTTTCCAAATTTAGAGGTTAATGATATAGGAAGGACGCAACCTCTCATTATAAGCGTTGCTATAGTATTTGTTTTGGAATGAGTGGAGTATCATGTCGAGCATGATTATGCAATAATTAAAAGCATATTAACATGTATTTGCACATCAAGAAAGCAATAAATACAGTAGTTTCATAATTTAAAGCAATAAAAAGAGAAAAACAAGGAAGATATGTCAGTTTCCCTTCTAAAGAAGAAATTAAATGCTTAAAGGAATTAAACAGATAATTGCACATAAGGGGAGGTAAAAATTCACAAGAATAATCTGAAATGATAAAAGTCTAAATATCCCCAGTAGAGTCTCCATGCTATCGCGCCCCTTTTTTCTCGCGAAATCGGATTTATAATATTTTGTTGGGACAACTCTTTCCTTTTGGGAAAGGGGTTTTGCAATTTTGAAGAGTCGCCACCTAACAATTTTAAGATGCGCTAGGGCATCAATGGGTTTCAACTATACATATATTTTTTGATAACCAACGATAGGGTAAGGGCTTGAAATTATTCCATAGGGAAGGTGTTAGGCACCCTTCAGGATCCACTAGTGTGGTTCCCGGCCAGATAGCTCTTTAAGAATTTGTTCAATTAACAAGTAAACAAACAAGATTAAAATTAGAAGGGATTCAAATACACAAGTGTTTAGAAATGATAAAATAAAGCGAAGTTTTTAAAGAGTTATAAATAAGCATGCTACGAATATAAAGGGGGTCCTACGTTTATTTGCAATATGGATCACATCAATGCAATACCCGGTAATCACTCCTCAAAGAGGGTCTACACGTGGTATTAGCGCACCGTTATCATATCCATATCTACCCTTCCCGCCCTGTAAAGGTATTAAAGTGTGGATTGGTCTCGACCTCTATTGCATGCTATTACCCGTCTCATTCATATCAGTCCGGAGGAATTTAGGACTATTATTCCTATAAAAGGGAGGATTTTAGGTTGACTATTGGGTTTTTAAAGGTAAAAAGGCTAAGGCGACATTAAAAACACATAGGAAAGTATATTAGGGGAAACATGTAAACAACTAAGAGGCTCATATATACCTCCTCGAGTAAAGAACATAAATAGCATGACTTAAACACATTTAGGGTCAGAATTTAAAGTATTAACACATGGGAGTTTTAGTTGTTGAAGCAGAACAATTTATTACATAACTCAGATAAGAAGTCCGAATCAGGCATGTCTGCTGTTTGTAGTAGTTTCTAATTAAACAAAGGCGGATTCCATTCTAAGGCTTGCCTAAGTGTGTATTGATGATACCCTATAAGCATGATATCTATTATTGATTCAAAATGGCAAAGCAGTAACAGTTTTAAACGGACAATTTGGATCCTATAGGCATGCTTTCTAAATTGCATTAATGAAAGGACTAAGTTGTTTAAACTGATTCAAAACAGTATGAGTCAAACTAATTTTTAACTAAACTAGTTTCAAATCCTATAGACATAATCTCTATTGTTGCTGATTTTAATCCCTACAGACATGGTATCTAGTATTAATGGCTGATTTGGTCCTATAGGCATGGTATCTAATGAAGTGGAGTAGGCAGGATTTATTTGATCACAGCAAAATTTCTATAGGCATGATTTCTATAAAATATTGATATTAACCTTATAGGCATGACATCTAATTTCGAAGTTGATTTTAACATTGTAAATGTGATATCTAATTATAGCCAGTAGATCCTATAGGCATAATTTCTAAGTGTGAATGTAAACATGCAGAACTTTATTAATCAAATCCTATAGGCAGGATATCTAAGCGTAGAGGTAAAACATGCAAAAATTTATTAAACAGATCCTATAGGCAGGATATCTAAGTGTGGAAGTAAAACATGCAGAATTTTTTATTAAACAGATCATATATGAAGGATATCTGAGTGTAGAAGTAAAACATGTAGAATTTTTTATTAAACAGATCCTATAGGCATGTTATCTACGTGTAGAATTAAAACATGCAGAATTTGAAAACAGACTTTATAGGCATGTTATCTACCCCCAATAGCTAAACATACATAATTACCCTGTCCCTTTTCACTAGCCAACCCCAATATTTGTTACAAATTATTACGCACCAAATACTGAAATTACAAAAGGAAGTGCAGAAATGAAAAATTACAACCAAAAGAATCCTGATCTTGACTTCCTGTCTAAGATATATAATTAATCACTTCAGATGCCCATGGTTTTCAAGGCCTTTCTCAATACCTGGGTGTGTCAAAGTTACCTAACGGTCTCAAGGGACCCCGCAAAGTGCTTACACCCAGGTTTACATAACTAGATAGAGATGAGTGCAGTGTGGAAGGGCCAACCCTTTTGTGTCCATGTTCAGAGGGAGCTCAAGAGTCCCAAGGCAAGGCTCACACAAGTGGGGCAGAACCTAGGGTCTAAGAATATATTTGGAAGTGCAGAAACAGAGATTTATTTAAAACCAGGTTGAGAATAGTAAAGGGTAAGGGTGATTTGAAAACAGTAGTAGTAAAACTTAAACTACATAGAATCAGTAGTTGCACAAAGGGGTCAAGGGTTTGGGGATTACATTGCATGAAGCATAAGACGCCAGGAAGGGTAAGGTTTGAACATGCATAGCAACAGATGATGCTGGCATGCCCACAAACCAGCCAGAGAACACAAACACAAATAGGGGATGTAGGGTTTGGAATTCATACACATAGGAGAGCATTAACTTAAAAGGGGAAGGGAAAAATTGCCACATGCTAGTAATGTAACTTGATTGAAGAAACATAAGCAGAAGTAGACAAACATGAGAGAAGTTGGAACAGTTACAGAAACATGTTGGTTTTTATGCTTGAAAATTAACTAGGACATACCAATAAATAGGGGTGTGCATTCAATTTATCGATTCTATTTTGACTCTTATCGATTATCGATTTGTACATATGCTTATCGTTATCGTTTCAATAAGGTTTTAATTTTTTTGATTTCGATTTATCGATTTTGGGGGCTTATCGATTTGGTTATCGATTACACCAATAAGAAAATTTGCGGGATTCCACGGAAAATATATCGCTATAAACGCGCCTAACTAATATGGACAAAAAGAAGCTAAAATAAGACGAACACTATTTATAATATAAAAATTATGTCAACAAGTACATGCAACAAAACTAAAGTAAGTGATCAAATGTATGTCACCAACACTCCAACGGTATGAAAAAAACAAAACAAAACAAAACACATCATCACGGCTAATTCTGTTTTCCATTAATTTGAACTTCATTTCCTTGATCTTTAAATATGACCATTCCTTAAATGTGGTAGAGGAAATAATAGGGTAAGGGACTTAGGGTAAGGAAAGGGTATAGATTAGGGAAAATAATATTGTATAGCCGTTTTCAAAATAGTAGCGGAATATATATATATTCTGTATGTCATATGAATCTACACAAATAGGTAATCACTCATTTAACAAGTGTCTACAGTCTAGGGGTGTGCATTCGATTTATCGATTTGATTTTGACAATTATTGATAATTACTTATCGATTATCGATTTGTACATATGTTTATCGTTATCGTTTCAATAAGGTCTCGATTTTTTCGATTTTGATTTCGATAATAAATAATCGATTCAATTTATCGATAAACCGATTCGAATGCACACCCCTACCAGTAAAGAAGCAAAGTGCAGAAAGAAAAGTAGACAAATTTCCACAGCCTAGCCTTGGCTTTCAGCCGGCTAGACAAAGAAGTAGCACAAGTAGTAATAGAGAAAAGAGAGAGTTTTGAGTGAAGTGCGTGCTTAGAACTCAGATGGTTCGTGTGTTTGACAGAAAAGGGGTGTAGGGTACTTATAATTTTTGAAAAGAAGTTAAAAGTAAGGTAATAAGTAAAGTCTTAACACAAACATGGAAACAATCACTAATCAGAATCAATTAACACAAGTGATTCCCTTTAATTAAGGAATCACTGTTTAACGGGTAGTAGCAGGTTTTAATTAAGGAAAGAAAATCCGTTTGAGGACAGATTGATTATTGCCATATAAGGGGTAGTAAAAGCATGAAGTAAACAATCAAGTCTAAGTGAAAAATAGGCTTATTTTGGGAAAAGATTTAGCCAGGTAAAATATCACAGTAAAGGGAAAGAATTAATTAATTTAAACAAGCGAGTGAAATTAGGGTTCATAAAAGAAAAGCTTTTGTAATCAGTCACAAGATCAAGATCAATCAAGGAAGAAACTTCAGCATATAAATAGAGTGAACAGAAACATCAGACATGCGAGGCCAAACATATTGGCAAAAGAGATAGCACAAACATACAGTAGTGGCAGAAATAGGCTAGGATTTAATAGTAATAAAAAATGTTCGAAGCTCAGTAGTCAACTAGGTCAATTAATCACATAGAATCAACAATGAAGAAGAACATAGTACCAAATAAGAGAAATCAGAAACAAGTAAGGTGTCACAGTAACAAGTGAGAAAACGTCTAAGAAATCTAGGGCTTCAACAGTAGTCGAGTTTAAGAGATGATAGGAACTCAAAATCAAACAAGTCATGCAAGGAAAAGATAGTCAGAAATAAAGAACAAGTACACATTTAAACAAATGGTTTCAGAACTCGGATAAGACTAAAAGGAACTAGGGTTTTTAAACATGCTGGAATAGATGGAAGAACAATATGAGCAAATAGCAAAATCACAAACAATATTGAGATCAGATAAGAGATCTTTTTAAAAACTTAAATGAAAACCCTAATCGTTGAAAGTGAAGAGTCATTTTTTAAAGAAAAGTCAAATAACCTTCGAGAAACACTTAAGAAATTCATAGTAAGCACAGATCTAAGGTAGATCTGAAGGAAAAATCAAAAGATCTTAAAGATTAGGGATTCGAAAAACCCAGAAAAAGTGAGAAAGGCCTTGAAAGTTTCTGATCTAACCAGGAAAGTCAAGGATCTACCCCGAAAGGCCGGAGAAAGGTCATGGATGGCCGGAGAAAAGCCATGAACAGAAATCGAACAAGGAATGGGCCAAATTCCCTCGAGGTCTGGCCATAAAACATTAGAAACCAGCACCCAGGAGCCATAGGAGGCTGATACATATCTCAAATGGCTATGAGATGCCATGGACTAGGCAGAGGTTGAGGTGGATTAGGGTGGGGTTAGATGGCGGCAGCTAGGGTTCATAAGAGTTTCAAAGAGAGTTGAGAGAGAGAAGAGGGATCCAAGGGCGGCGGTAGGTGAAAAATGAGGTAGGTTTAGGGGTCGTTTAAGGTTAAAAAAGGAAAGGGATGACTGTGGTCATTCATCTAAATGATCAATGGCTAAGATTAAAGGGGTTAGGTGGGGAATCAGGTTAGGTCGTTTAAATTGGGTTAGGGGTTGGGTTTAAAACGGAATTGGGCTGGGATATTGGGCTTAAATTGGGATCAGATTTAGGCTATAATAGAAATGTAATTGGACTATTATTTAAATAGACAATTTTTCCCTTTTAAAATTATAAAAACTAGTAAATTAATTTCTAAAAATAAATTGAAAGCACTAAAATGATTTATGATTTATAATTGACACTTTACAAATATAGGACTTGATTTTATCAATATAAACGCAATTAAATCTTAAAAGGAGCTAATTTTGCAATTATGCACTTTCGCTTTGAAAAATACTAAATAAATTTGTAAAAATATGCAAAAATTACCTTAGCTATATTTTAGCATAAATATGAAAATCCAATAGATGATTTACCAAAAATAATAATTTTGAAAATAATTATTGGGTTTTTATGGATTAAAAAGGGAAATGAATTAATTTTAAAAACCTTTAAAATTAAGAAAAATAATAAAATACTTGAGTATGCTTACATATGCATATATATGTCATTTTCAAGTTATTTTGCATATAGAAAAATATATAGGGAAAAATTGGGTGTCAATATCAGTACCTTCAGGAAACTTATGCCCATCTACCCGATGTTTGCCTTCTTCAATGCAATTGAGACTGGTCAGCCCGTAGTTCATGTACCTCGGGCGATGGGTATGGAATTTTATTAACCCGGGCGAAGCGGTTAGGGATTTTCGAGTTCCGTAACTTTGATCATATTGGGTTGATTAAATAGTTTGATTACTGATTTTAGAACCTATGTTTATTTGCCTCTTTTACTCGGGAAATTATCTTAAAACGGGACATGCGTTCGTGTACCCATTTATTTGGAGCATAAAAAATCATATCACGGGAACGTGTCCACGATTAATAACGCTTTATTATTATAGATAAAATTTGGCCAAAGTTGCGCGAACACATACTCTGGTTTTGTTTTTAGAATCGTAATTATGTCAGGTGAACGTGTACACAACCACGATGGTATATTAAACGTGCCTAAAGAAGACTACGAATATCATTTTTAATATCTAAGTCATAGAATCAATTACGAGGGCCATGAATGATTAAATTGTGGATGGCACACCTCGAACTATATAAACTAAATTTAATTTAGCGGCCTATTAAAACTATTTTATTATTAAGAATGTTTGATCGAAGTTGCACGAACGCATACTCCGAATTGGGTTTTAGAATCGTAATTATATCACGCGAACGTATACACAATCACAATAATATTTTAAACGCGCCTAAAGGCTTTTCTACGAATATTCATTATTTTCCTAAGTTCAAAAGATTGTGGTAAAAGGCCGTAGGTTACAGAATTATAGAAAAGAGGCATGTCAGAATTTATTCTTTTGAAATTTCTGAGTTATAGCAAGCAAACATGATTTAGCAGCATGAATACATGAAGAGGCAAAAGGTAACACTCT
>MU730989.1:60833-97691 GCA_026770625.1 Nicotiana glauca
AAAATTCTCGCCCAAAGCTCCCAAAATCGCTCCACAATGGAGGAAAAATGACATAAGCTCGCGGATGAAATAATGATATAAACCCTTCTGCCAACAGCGATTTTTCGCTTCTGTAGATCCAATACCGCTTTTGCGGCTTCCGCTTATGCGGTCAACGTCCGATTTTACGGACCTTTCACTTAAGGCAATTTTCTGCTTCTGCGGTCCCTTATCGCATCTGCGGGACCGCTTAAGCGATCCAATGTCCCGCTTCTGCGGAACTTGACCAGGGTTCCAAATTTCGCTCCTGTGAGGCCTAGCTCGCTTCTGCGAGGCCGCCTATGCGGTCCACCTTCCACTCCTGCGGAATCTGGAAAGGTCCAAGACTTCCACTTCTGCGCATCTTCCAATCGCTTCAGCGAGACCGCACCTGCGGTCCCATAACCGCAGGTGTGAAACCAACAGATACCAGCAAAGTTGAACCTGCAATTAACTCCCAAAAACCTTCCGTTTAACCACCCGAATTCACCCCGAGGCCCCCGGGACCTCAACCAAAAGCACATACATGATCCAATATCCTGTTCAAACTTGTTCCAATCTTAATAACACATCCAACAACACAAAATCATCAATTCTCCTTGGATTTAAACCTAAGTTCTTTAAAAACTTCCAAAATGCACTTTCGATTAAAAACCCAGCCAAACAACGTCCGAATGACCTGAAAATTTGCACAAAGATCCAAAATCACCTAACGAAGCTATAGCAACTCTCGAAATTCCATTCTGACCCTCGTATCAAAATCTCACATATCAATCGGAATTTGCCAAAATACTAACTTCGCCAACTTAGGCTAACTTCTACACCAAACCTCCAAAATCACTTCCAATTGCGCTCCTAAGCCACAAATCATTCCCCGAAGCTAACCAAATCACCAGAATCACATCCGAGCCCTATAAATCATAAGTCAACGTCCGGTTGACTTTTCCAATCTAGCCTTTCCTTAAAGGGACTAATTGTCTTATTTCTTACAAAACCCTATCCGAATCATTTCAAACTCACCAAACACATATAATAATACATTAAGAAGCATAGAACGGGGAAAACAGGATGGTAACACATGAGACGATAGGTCGGGTCGTCACAGTTACTCCCTCTCAATGGAAGTAGTTGACTAGTACATGCTACTCCCCCTCAATGTATGCAGTTGACTAGTCCATGGTTAGAGTCGACTCCTGCGAGGTAGTACCTGTACTATACTTGTACTTGTACCTGTAACTACTTGTGTAGACATAACATATATCTTTTCTCCCCCTTTTTGGCATTAGCAAAGAGGGAACAATCAACACATTAAATAGGATAGATAACATTAAAGAAGAGAGTTACAGACAATATCCAATGGCAGAGAAAACAGCCCACAAAAATAGCACAACAAAAAATAAATTATCCAAGGGTTAGAGAAACATCCCATAACCAACATAGCAAATAAATTATTTTAAACAAACATATTTAACGGCGCAGAGAATAAGTAAGGGTGTTGCATATGGCCTCCTTTAGTTGTTTAAAGCTAGCATTGGCTGAGATGCTTACACCATCCAACCTGTCATGAATTTACTTGAAGGTTTTGACAGTATTCTCCCTAACTTTGAGAACTACAACTCGAATCTTGGACACATCAGACCCTATTTCTTTTGAGACGGTGTGAATGTCAGCAATAGTAGACTGAGTGGAAGAGAGAAAATTTTTGATATTAGTGATTTGAGTGTCGATGGCATGAAGCTTGTCACCAAAATTAGGATTACAAGGACTAGGATAAAGAATAGAGGGTGAAGGTTTGGGCTCTATATGCGCATGATTGGCTTCACTATCGTGTTTCTTCACCCAGGTACCCTTAACATTCACATATCTCATACTAGCAAAGGCCCTAGAGTTGTAAGACTTAGAGATAGTGACAAAGGGATAATCGGACAGGGGAATTTGATGAGCTTCCAGAATATGAGTGATTGTCATGCCATAAGGTAGACTAGTGGGATCTTGAACAATTTCGATCATAAAGTTGATAACCCAGGAGGAAAATTCTATTTTAAGTTTGGTCACTAGGCAATACACGAAGAAGGTGTCCCTTTGGGACAAGGTTGAAAAACAACCAGTGTAGGGAAGCAAGGTAGTGGCGACAATGTGGGCTAGAACTCGAGTTTCAAAGCTAACATCACTAGGAACTAATTGGTTTGGAAGGAAGTCAAAGGGACACTCAGCAATGCACTGTTTGGCTTGGTCAAACAAAATTTCAAAATCATCAGGCCAGGTGTTTTTAAAGAGCATATAAAAACCAGTGCAACAACACTGAAAGAGAGAGATGAATAGGGCACAATCAAGAACAATACGCCTCCCTAACACTAAAGATTCTAACCTATCAGGCTTACAAGAATGGGGATCTGCATAGAACATTTTTACCGGGAGTTCATATACCTTAGCCAGAGGAGTAGAGATAAACTTAATCCATCCTTGATGAACGAAGAGGTCTTTGACTTTGTAGTTGAGGGCCTCCATGTCGTCAGGATCGACGACTCTTCCATGAGCAATTGGATTTTCCTTTAGAGCAATGAAGAGATCCCTATTTGGGAAATCCCTGAAATTGAGGTCAGATTATAGAAAATCAGAAAAATCAACCTTGGATTTCTTTGGAGTGGAGGTGTCTAGGGATTCTTCCGTTGGTTGTTTACCTAGGTTTTTTCTCCTAGGAATGGAGCGTGCTCAGAGAAATCTCCCTGAGAAGAGGCAAGACCCTCAGAGCTATCAGACCCTAGGTCTACTTGTTTCAGAGGCATAGTTGGGGGTTTTGCTTTGGAACAAGTGCTTTTTCTGGTAGAGGCGGAAGGATTTCTGGGATACTTAGCCATTGAAGGGAAATAACTTGATCGGAGGTTTGTAGAGAGGATAAGGATGAGAGTGACTAAAAAGGGTTTTCCACTTTAAGAAGAGATTTTGGCGGTTGAGTACAGAGAATGAAAAACTGTCAGTTGAAGGGACGTGATGATTGGCTTTCCAACTTTGAATAACGAACTAATGTGACAGAAGAGAAAATAGGCGGAAAAAAGATGAAGGTGTAATTAATGCATGAGTGAAGGAAAATCATTACCCTGTAAAAACATAATAGTACACATAGGTCCTAAAACTTATTAGTAAAGCAAGTAATGGCAAGTAAATCTCTTAATTCATAAAATCTCTCTTCTAATATAGGTTTAGTAAAAATATCAGCTAGCTGATCAGTGGTTCCAACAAAAGATATTTCTATATCACCCTTAAGAACATGATCTCTAATAAAGTGATGCTTGATGTCTATATGCTTTGCTCTCAAGTGATGCACATGATTTTTTGAAAGATAAATAGCACTAGAATTATCAAAAAAAATTTGTATAGGCTTAAAGGAAATTTCATAATCACCTATTTGATGAGATATCAACAATAGTTGTACGCAACATTGTCCTATAACAATGTATTCAGCTTCAGTAGTGGATAGTGCAACTGAAGCTTGTTTTTTACTGTTCCAAGATATTAATGCCATTTCTAGTAATTGACATGTATCGCTTGTGCTTTTCCTTTCGTCCTTATCATATGCAAGGTCAACATCTAAAAAACCTTCTAATTTAAAAGAGTTAGAGCGAGGATACCATAGTCCATGAGATACAGTCCCAACAAGGTAACGAATGATTCTTTTTACTGCAGTCAGGTGTGATTCCTTGGGAGTTGACTGAAACCTGGCATATTTACACATGTTGAACATAATATCCGGTCGACTTTTTGTCAGGTACAGTAGTGATCCAATCATTCCACGATATTTAGTTTCATCAACAGGAATTCCCTGCTCATCTTTGTCTAGATTTTTGCAAGGACTCATTGTTGTGCAAATTGATTTTGCATTGCTCAAACCAAATTTTTGAATCAGTTCTTTTCTGTATTTGGTCTGGTATATAAAAGTCCCTCCTCCAGTTTGTTGAATTTGTAGTCCAAGAAAGAACGTTAGCTCACCCATCATATTCATTTCAAATTCGCTTTGCATGAGATTTGAAAATTCCTTGCACATAAGAGGGTTAGCACTACCAAATATAATATCATCAACATAAATCTGAATGATGAGGTTACCTTCCGATGATCTTTTAATAAATAGGGTAGTGTCAATTTTACCTCTTGTGAAGCCATGATCAACAAGAAAGGAACTCAGACTTTCATACCAAGCACGTGGAGCTTGCTTTAGTCCATACAGTGTCTTAGTGAGCTTGTATACATGATATGGGAATTCTGAATCTACAAACCGAGGAAGTTGTTTTATATAAACTTCTTCCTCAATGAATCCATTCAAGAAGGCACTTTTAACATCCATTGGAAATAGTCTAAACCCTTTAAATGATGCGTATGCCAGAAGAATTCTTATGGATTCCAAATGAGCTACTGGAGCGGAGATCTCATCATAGTCGACTCCTTCCTGTTGTGAGTACCCCTGGGCAACCAGTCATACTTTATTTCTTATGACCTTTCCATCCTCATTCAATTTTATTCCTGAAGACCCACTTTGTTCCGATTATAGAAACATTTTCAAGTTTGGGTATCAGACTCCACACTTGATTCTTACAAAACTTATCTAGTTCTTCTTGCATAGCGTGAACCCAACTTAAATCTTTTAGCGCTTCATCTATCTTCTTTGGGTCAATCTGAGAGATTAATGCAATATTTGCTTTCTTTTTGAGAGCTCCCCTTGTTTTCATTCCTTCATGTGGATCCCCTATAATGAACTTTTGAGGATATTCAGGCTCGCTTCTCCATTCGTTTGGACGCACTATATTGACAGTCGACTTGATTGGTTGATCTGGTACATTACTATTGTCTTCACTATTGACTCTGTTTCAGCAGATATGTCAGTCTATTCTTGAGGTTTGCTTACCTCCTGAATTTCTTGAACTTGATCTTCATTACCTGGAGTAACTTCTTTCTTGACCAAGGGATTATTTTCATCGAATATAACATGTACTGATTCTTCCACACATAATGTGCATTTATTATATACTCTAAAAGATCTACTATTTGAGGAATATCCTAGAAAAATACCTTTGTCACTTCTTGGATCAAATTTTCCAAGATTATCCTTACCGTTATTGTGAACAAAACATTTACTTCCCAAGGGATGGAAATAGCTGATATCGGGACGTTTACCTTTCCACAGTTCATATGGAGTCTTCTTCAGAATGGGCCTTATGAGACATTGATTTAGAATGTGACATGTTGTACTTACGCCTTCTGCCCAGAAGTGTTTTGGCAATGAATGATCTAGCAACATAGTTCTTGCCATATCTTGGAGATTTCTATTTTTTCGTTCCACAACTCCATTTTGTTGTGGTGAGCGTGGTGCAGAGAAATTATGTGTGTATCCTTGATCATTGCAGAATTCTTCTAATGCTCTGCTTTCACATTCTACACCATGATTGCTTTGAATTGTTGAAATAAGATATCTCTTCTATCTTTCAACCTTCTTACATAAAACTTCAAAATTTCTTAATGCTTCATCCTTATGAGATAAGAAAATTACCCAAGTGAAACGTGAAAAATCATCTATAATAACAAAAGCAATTTTTTTTCCTGCTATGCTAGCAGTTCGAGCAGGCCCAAATGAATCCATATTAAGTAGTTGTAAAGGTTTTGAGGTAGATACAATATCTTTGGTTTTGAAAATGTTTCTGGTTTGCTTACCCATTTGACATGCATCACAGATATGAGTTCTAAAGAAATTCAGTTTGGGAAGACCAACAACTAACTCATATTTTGATAATTTTTCTATCAAATGCATGCTAGCATGATCGAGTTTCCTATGCCACAACCATGGATCATCAGACATAGAGAATATGTATATATGACCATTTATTTTTTCAAAACTATCAAGAATATAAATATTTCCATACCTTTTTCGGGGAAGAAATATTTTACCTGATTCGTCTACAATAGCACATCCTGTTTTCTTAAAATTTACCTCATATCATGAGTTACAAAGTTGACTTATGCTCAAGAGATTATAGTTGGGGCCATCAACCAGATAAACTTCAGTGTTGTCACAGTTGTTGTTAAAGGGAATTGTTTAGTACCAACTATTTTGCCTTTTGAGTCATCCCCGAATTTAACACTTCCTCCATCAATTTGTGTGACTTCTTTGAACAGGTTTTTGTCACCTGTCATATGACTGGAACACGCACTGTCTAAATACCATTTTCCTTTGCGGCTTATTCTGTGGTGTTCCTGCAAAATAAGGTGATTACTTTATTTTAGGTACCCAAGCTTGCTTGGGTCCTAGAAGGTTAGTATTTCTAGATTCAGAGTTGTTTTTGGTTTCCAAACCCATCCTTAAACGTTTTCTTACAAAAGCGACAAAAGGAATACTTATGACCACTCTTGTTACAGTAATGACACGTAACTTTTGACCCACCTTTAGGTCTTTCATTAGTGTTATTACTAGTCGACTTAGTTCTGGCTGGTCTTTTTCTAATTGACTTGCAAGTCGTTTGGTTTGATTTAACAGAACTGTGACTGGTGGACTTGTGCATGCCATTGAGTTGCATTAGCAATTCCTCAAACTCTTCTTGAAGTACTTCTTTTTCGATTTCACATACTTCATGTTTGAGTTTCCAGTCTTTAACTTCTTTAGTGAGTCTCTTAAGCTCATTCATCATTTTTTGAAACTCTTTTCAAGTTAAATCAAGAATATCTTGCAATTCATTGTATCTTTCACAGTTATAAAATCTTACCTCACTGGTTTCACCTCGTTCCATAAAAATATTTTCATTTTCTTCATCTGAATTGTCCTTATCTATCCAGCATCCTGAGGATTTGTTCATTTCATTTTCCAGAATTATCATGAAGCAGAGATTTGCTATTTCTTCATGATCTGAGGTGTCTTCATCACTCCAGCTTCCGAAGGATTTGTTCTTGTTGAAGCCTCTAGAGATCTTTCTTTTTAATTCTGGGCACTCTACTTGAATGTGCCCAAATCTTCCACATTAGTAGCACTTTCCATCGTTCTTATCCTGTTCATTGTATTGCTTGGATCGTCTTGGTGGAATTCTTCCTTTCTTTGTATTCTGGAATCTTATCATTAGTCCATCTATGTTTCTTGATAGCATAGCGATCTCTTTTTGTAAAGTTTCAGGATTATCGTCAATTTCGTTTTTAGCTGTTTCGGTTGAGGCCTTGAATGCAACTATTTTCTTTTTCTCTTCTTGACTAGTCTTCTTTGGATGCGTTCTTTCGAAAGCTATGAGTTATCCACTTAGCTCATCATAGGATAGTTTATTTAGATCCTGAGATTCCAGTGAGACTACTTTGGTCTGCCAGGTTGTTGGCAAACTTCTTAGAATTTTTCTAACTTGATCACCGCTGGTATAGGGCTTGCCAAACGCCTTTAGATTGCTAATTATTTTGCTAAATCTGCCAAACATCTCTTCAATGGATTATCCTTATTTCATTGAGAAAGGTTCGTAATCGTGAACTAGCATGTTGATATGTGTTTCTTTTACCTTGCTAGTTCCTTCATATGTGACCTCAAGCTTGTCCCACATTTCTTTGGCGGTGTCACATCTTGACATTTTCTCATATTCTTCGCCACTTATAGCATTATGAAGCAAATTTCTTACTTTGTTGTTAAGTTTTACCACTTCCAATTGCTCTTTTTTGTATGAATCTATATCTTCAGGGTCAGCAAGTGGTGGAGTGACAACAGGTAAGGGATAACTTCCCCTTTTGATGACTCTACAAACTTTGACATCATAAGCCTTGGTAAAGATCTCCATTCTCACTTTCCAATGGGAGAAATGTTGTCCATTGAAGTATGGTGTCTAACTTGCGAAGTTCCTTCCAGAAAAAGAGCTCCTATGATGACTTGATTTGTCATGATCTTTTCTCACAAGCTGTTAAGCAAAAAAAAAAAGATGTGAACCTTGCTTTGATACCAATTGAAAGTACAAGAGGGGGAGGGGGGTGAATTGTATATTTTTAAACTTATCGACTTATTAGTTAACTAGTTTAACAGATAGTTGGCTGGATATAACAGTTTAGCAGTTATAATATCAAAAAATAAGTGCAGGAATTAAAGACACCAAAATTTTTATGCTGGTTCGGATTCAATGTGAATTATAGTCCAGTCCCCTTAGGTTGCAAGGGAGTTCTCTTCAGTAAATGTGTTTTTCCGAGTACAGTGGAAATGACTTGATAATACAGTTCCTATAACACTCGTTTTCTTTTTGATGCAATGTCTCACCTGTGTTATAGTCTCTTTTTTCTCTAACTTGTTACACGCCAGATCTTAGAGAACTACAATGTTTGTTTGCGTAGAATAAAGAGAGGGTTTTGGTGAAATCAAAGTATATTTCACTAAGGTTACGTCAGGGGTATAAATACTTAGACGAGGATCGAAGTTCGCCAATCCAAGGGATTTGATCGTTGGAAAGAGATTGATTCTTTCCAAGAATAAGATAGCTAGTCATTGCTTTTCCTTGATCTCTTTCCTTTATCATTTGTATGTAATGAAGGCTTGCTTCCTTGATTGTTGATTCTTCTGAAAATAGCCTCTTGTACGCGGAAAAATCCGAAGACTTGATTTCTTGCTATTTGAGACATTTTGAAAGTCTTCCCCGAGGCCTCGAGGGTGGAAGGCCATGATCGAGTTCTAGACCTCAGGGTTCGTCAGGATCCTGCTCGAAGGAAGCGAGGTTCGAAACTAGGATAGAAGAGGAAGACCCTTGAGCACATGGCTACAACTGACGAATCTAGCCTACCTAGAGCCTACCGAGAGGTTTTGCATCAAGACGTCCCATCTTTGTACTCTTTCAATGAATATACATGTACAATACCGAGTCCCCTCGCATATGTAAAGGGGAATCGCCCTACCTTGTGATGGACTAATGCTGTTCCACTTCTCCACTAAGCAATAATATCTCTCTCTCTTTATCCTAAGTTATCAGTGTTCTTCGACCCCGAGGTCGCCCTTGCATTTTATTGGTCTTCGTTTGTTCTTCATCATTTAGCTCAAGATTGACGGTATAAAGCTTTGTATATTCATACTTATCTGTTATCCCCTTCCCGATTACCCTCGATAAAGTTACCTTTGATAGGCCCGCGGTAGGCTCAAGGCCTGGACCTACTGCTTGTTCAAAGCCCGAGAACATCCCCTAGTGGCTCAGTTATCATTTTGGCTAGTTCATTTTTTACCATTTTATTCAATGCTCAGCACTAATCACCCTTCCAAACTAGCTCGGGAATAGATCACGTATTTTTAGCATCCCGTTTATAAATTTAATTGTTGTTACCATTTAATGGTAAACATTTTGGCGCCCACTGTGGGGCTAAAAATAATAGTGATTATTTTCTTGCTAGTTTCGTCACTAAAACGCACGATATCCTTCACACTTTTTCTTACCCAAGATCTTTCGATTTCCGGTTAATGATCAGCTCGATAAGGGAAATCAAGGACGATAACCCCAAAAATCGTAAAGAGAGCAGTATGGCCGTCTTAACGGCTGGCGCAACACCGTAGGACCCCGACAACGCATCCAGATCGGTTCGAGTGGATATGGATTCGTACGTTACGCAGTGTGGTAATGAAGTCTTGCACTTCAGTGGCGGAACACAACACGCTAACCAATAAGGAGCACGAAAAACCCCAAATCGAGAAGAACAAAAAGTTAACCTTCGTGGTATTTTTGAAATGTTGCAGGAACAACGTTTGTCTATCTCTCAGCTACAGATTCTCCTGGAGACTCTTGGCGTGGCAGCACCCAAAATATCTACTTGCTCCGAGCCAGCATCCGAGGTATTGAGCGATGACGAACTAACGACCTATCCTGTAACGATAAGGACGCTAGAGGACATTATCGAAAAAATTGACTCACACTCGCGGAGACTCCTACAATAACCATTTCCTAGAGATACGACCCCGGGACTCATTCCGCAAAAATTAGAAAAAATGAAATGCCCGGGGGATGACAGGACCCCACCGTTCGGGAATGACAACCTCCAAAATGGAGAAATTGGGCCCATCCTGATGAGGAGATTCGAAGAAATTCCCCCAAAAGAGACCACGACGCGGCATCATTGTTCGACATTGGATCTCAGCTACGCGCTCACCATACTAACATGATCCCCACCAACAAAACGATGCCAAAAGGGCTTAATGCACAGAAGTCGAGAGAAGAAGAAGAAATAAAATATCATGGGAAGTCGCGCCCTGTTATCCGATGAGACAAAAAACTATTTCCGATCCCGAATAGTAGGGTGCCACGTGCATTCGCCCAAAACCCAAACAAAGCATACCTGACACCTCCTGAGCAATTCAAGCGGAGCCTAGTCGAATATCCGATCGAGGCTTTGTCATATACCAGCAACCAATGCTGGACCCTAGTTAGAGCCATGGATAACCCTCGATAAACCCTCACTAGATCGGCATATCCAGGCAGATCCCCAATAGAGAAGCCGACACTGAACGAACGAAGCTGCCATCCACATGGTGCGAATAGAGGAAACGATCTGAGGTACAGCACGTCTCGCAACAACAAGGCGGTAGCTCAGAAACAACACCTCCAAAGAACCCCCAATGGTACCGAATTCAACAAGACGCAACCGGCAAGGAAACCTCGCCCGATAGAGCTCGACTTCAACGTTGCAGTCCCGAGCATAACGGTCACCATAAGTCAAGCTAGGAACTCTGAGTGGCTCGAACCTATTTGGCCAAAATCCCTCCATGGAAACCGTGGCCCACCTCGAGAGTCACAAAATGCTCGGAGTTACAAACCCAAGAGAGCAACATCTATTCCATCCAACAAAAGCAACCACAAAGAATCACAACGGACAAGGGAAAATCAAACAAAGCAGAGCCGGTAAGCTGCAACATATCGTCACAATCGATAAAGGATGGTGACACCGTGAAAAGATCCGTAGAATGTAAAATGCAAGTGTCGGTCGCCATAAAGGGACGATCTCAGGGAGTAATCCCCAAGGATACACTCTCGCCTGAGGAAAAAAAGACGCAGAGACTCCACCCCGGCATCGCATTAACGTATTGGTAATCCCTTCTTTCGTTCGAACTCATTGTCAAATAACACATACATTTATTATTACAGGTATATCGGCCAAAGTTGTACCAACAATGGCGGGCCAGAGCCAATAGAACAGTTTCGAACTCCATCGGTCCGGACTGTTAATATGTCCCCGATAACGGTTGCCATAAATCCAAATTGCTCCCCCTGCGCAGACCGCCCGAGATCGGGCAAATAGGTTAGGTGACGCAGAGTGAAGATGCTTTGTACAGACGACAGCAAATACGTCGTCTGGGACGTAATTCCAGCCCTACTCCTCCACGGGTGTAAAACTCCAGGACAAACGCGGAGCCAAAGCATCTAGCTACAAGAGACCGAAAGAGATTCCTCACCTTACGCTCATGACCGACGCTACCCTCGAATGAGGTCGAAGAGAAAGGGCACTCGCGTCTTCGGCCCGACCTAGCCAGACAAGGAATGCGACTCTGCCAAGGGGCATACTCCCAGGAACATACCATCTTTTTATCATTTCCCTTTTTCCTTTTCTTGTTGCTAATATGTACAAAGGCAGATAGCCAAGACATTCAGTAGTTCTGGATCCCGCTCGAGGATCCGCGGCCGCTATAGGGCAGTCGGGCATTCTTTTCTCGATCGGGTTTTTATCCGAAAGAGGGTTTCGCTAACGAGACTATTAACAGGACTGCACGTCCCCAGGGAAGGGACCCAACGAGTCCTCAATCTTTTTCTATTTTCCAATATGGGACCATACAAGCACATCGGATATTTAGGCGAATCACACCCATGTAGACCAGACTTGCTGCAACAGAACGATATGTATTTACAACTTATATTTTCTCCAAGCAATAAAGAATATTTTCCAAGAATTCAACACCTCGAAGAGAAATATTTTGGCTTTATCCTTAGAAAAAATCCTTTATGTCAAATACGTCCCGAAATGATCGGAGGCCTAATCAATTCGGCACCCCTGCGGCCCCAGGGTCGGGGTTCTAGGCTCACAAAGCCCTCACGATATGGTCCCAAGACTACAAACGGCGGTATTCAGGCCTAGAATGATCCGATGTATTCAGAAACTCACCATGAGCAAATTCGACAACTTGCACGACCCTAGGTTCGGAACTCCGGGTTTACCAAGCCTCCGAAAAATAGCTCCGAGCTCATAAGAAGCTATCTTCAAGCACACTCGATAACTCAGAGATTGTCACCAATCGCCACGCACTGGAAAATCCGAAATTGTAAGACACTAATAGGTAACCTCGACAAAACTAGATCTATTCTCCACAAACTGTAATACCTCAATAGGCATGATAAACTGTAAGACCTCAACAGGCATGACAAACTGTAAGACCTCAACAAGCATGGAAAACTATAAGACCTCAACAGGCATGAAAAATCTCGCATTTTAGGCTACACATAGCATTTGTAAGAATCCCTAAAGGGCATACCCTTGGCGTGGATGCCTAAAACTGCTTCTTGGGGTTAAAAATGGCCTCAGCTAAATACACACGACTACGATCGAATGGCTGATTCAACCCAAATAATGCGACTCGGGGACGCCCGACTGTTGCTAAAAATCCTCCGAATCTACATCATAAAGAACCAGTTAAACACAGGCTTCCCTTAATAGGAAAAAAAAAAGTCCCGACAAAAAACATCGATCTACTCGACCTACGAGCTATTAACCTTTTGAGTTGCTTGAAACATCACTAACTACAACTTGAAATCAAGGTTCCTTTGGAACCAACGACGGGTCAGGAAAAATAATCAATAAGAGCTTAACAAGAGGAAACAAAGCCTACAAAAAGCTTACGGGCCTCACATCAAACAGAGTAAAAGCCATTGTCGCGGGCTAAGAAAAGTCTACGGGCCTTGTACCGAAAGGTCTCTACGACCATCAGCTTGAAAATTGACAACTTGAGGATTAAAGTGAGCTTGAATCGTAATCCGACTTGGAGACCGAATCCAAAATAGTTAAAACTAAGCAAAAGCCTACGGGCCTCATATCAAAAGGGTCTCTATGACCGAACAACGCAAGTACCATTGTCATTGGATAATCATGCCTCCAGGCCTCATACTAAAAGGTCCCACTGGCCAAGCTATGCAAAAGTTCACCATCGCTAGCTAAAAACTCAGATAATATTTAAGGGTCGATTACAACTCGAGTCCCAACATGACTCGGAGACTGGACCCAAATAATCATAACACTCCCAGGAGCATGACATCGATGCCATTGACTTCAACTGGAACCTCTAAAAAGATCAGAGGGTCGATAACAGCTCGAATCGCAACGCGACACAGAGACTGGAGACCGGAGCCGAAAAATCGCCAAACGCCTAAGGGCATAGAATGAGAATCATCGTTGCCAGCCCGAACAAGCTCAAGGGTAAGCCAAACTCAAGCCGGGTCCTGACTCGGATACTGATCTCGATGGTAATTCAAACATAAAACACCAAAAGGCACGGCCCAACCAACACTATCGACAGTCAAGAAAAATCTCCGGGCCACGCGCCCACAAAATCGTTTCGGCCTAGGAGCACAAAGGGTCATCACACTCCGCCCATGCAGGCGGGAAAGAGCTGGAAGGCCAATCAAATCACAAACCATAATGCAATATGGGGACTAGTTCTACAAACCAGACCACGCGATCGAGAGCAACGAAAGAAAAAAGGTACAGAAGGAATAATGCTTTAAAATTATTCTTATATTACATACGAAAGAAAACATTATCCACCTACAGGCATGCCCTGTGCGCCAGAAACCAGATTACAAAATGATAGAATCTGTATTTTTGTGTCGAATGGCTACAGCCCATCAAGATCGCCTTCTACAACATCCGCAAGCAGTGACCAAGCATCACCCTCGTCCGCCCTTGCTTGAGCTAATTCCTCCGAGAGAATAAAGCCTCTCGCTCCAACTTTCTCGAACACTTCTCTCCGGGATTGGTAGTGAACATAATCCTTAATCATTTTCTCGCGATCAAGGGCTTGCCTCATCTCGGATTGGGCATTAGCAGCCTCCTTTATGCAAATCGCCATCTCATGATCCGCCCTGGTTCGGCTCAGCGCCACTTCCACCCGGGCATCAACTATCTCGCCCCTGACCTTCGAGAGGTCAGACTCCAGTTTCTCGATCATATCCGCCTGAACTTTGGCATTATCACGAATTGAGTTAAGTTGGACCTCGAAGGAATGGATCCTAGCCGAGACACTCATCCCCTCCAAAGCTTGAGTCCGCACTTGGACCCTTAGCTTCTCGCAAGCTGCCCTGACACGGTTCACCTCACCCTTAAGGTACTCCAGGGCCTCTGTCTTTTTCTGAAACTGATATGGCAAGAAGAAATTAGCCTCAAAGGTAGAAAGATGCGAAGCACGCACTGCAGGAATTTACCTACTCCATCAAATAGTTCTCATAGTTCGAGCTCTGATACGCCTCACATTGCCAATGTTGTAGCTCAACCTCTTTCTCCTTGCAAAGAAGCCTAAGGGATTCTACCGCATCCCGAACTCTCTGAAACTTGGCCTTTTGACGAAGCAACTCGAACTTAATCCTATCATAAGCCTGTGTAGGAAAGATTCAATGTGGGGAGGAAGATGCGATATATGAGGGAATTATGCACAAACTCACCACAAAATCAAGATGGCAAGATCTCTCTAAGTCAGAACACACTCCTGATGATACTGCTCTCGCAACCCCGAATGAGCCAGCTCCGGGCATAACACACTCATTCGAGGGAGCCGCTCACCGAGAAACTGGTACCCCGAGGACAATCGACTCGGGTGATGCCCCATCCTCAGAAATACAAGCCTGGGCAATTCCACTAGAAGCTCCTTCGTAGGATGGGTCCCGAACCCTCTTGTTGCTACCGCCTCTTAGCTCGAAAGCCGACGACTCCATCACTTATCCTAAAAACGTCACCTCGCCCCAAAGAAAAGCCCAATATCTGCAAACAGCCAAACTAGCACAAAGGAGATGGGAAAATATCACTTTGGGTACACATAAACAGGAGAAAGGAAACATACACACGTACATCAATGATCTACTTCCCACCTGATGTGGGACATAGCTCGCCACCTACGCTCATCGCAAGACGAATGGCTCACCAACCTCCGAACCCAGCGGACAAATCGTGAACTTGGCCTGGCATCCACGAAGTTTCTGTAACAAGAATAATAGCATTGATTACTTGTTCGATCTTCGCCATGAACGAATACTGAAAGGGCGATAAAGTGCCTTACTTACATGTGTGATTCCACCCTTCGGAGAATGGTAGAAACTCCACAGGAATAATATCGGTCATCCAGACTCGGATGAACCAACTAGCCCACTCTCGGTCTCCACCTTCCTCATCGTCAACAACAAAGGGCGTGGGCGAGCGACCCCCCAAGTTTAGCAGCCCTTAATGGTGGAAAGAATGATATAGCCTGATGAGATGATCGAGCGTAAATTTAAGTCTGGCCTTTTCCGCAAAGAATCTCATCATCAGCACTGTTCGCCAAAACGACGGATGAATCTACGCCAGAGTAACTCGATACTTCAAGCAAAAGTCGAGCACGACCTTACAAAGAGGGCCAAATGCAAAAGGGTACAAGTACACGCTCAGGAACCCATTAGTGGAGTCCTTGATTCCTTCACGTGGGGAAAACACCCACAGTGCCATCCCTTCGCTCCACCCACAGTATTGCCTCGCCATCTCCAGGTATTCCTCTCTTATCAGAGACTCCATCTCCAGAGCGAATTCCTTCGATTCTCTAGCAACGGGGACAACACTCTCCGCCCTTTCTCGTATCGGTTCCAAGGTGGTCGCCATGACTATGGTAGAACTAGCAAAATGGAGCAAAGAAGCACCAACACCTTTCGCACTCTAAAAATATAGGGAGTCCTATGCCGAAACAGGAGAGCAGTTGTTCAAAATAGTGAAGTCTAGCAGATAGGACGAAGCCACCACTATATTATGCAAGAGGTAACGGTGAGTCGCCTACTCGATGTGAGCTCCAAGAAGTCGATGGCCTCGGTATGAATCAACGGTCGACGCCCAACCCAAGAAGCACCTTCCAACAGACAACTAAGCTCGATAAGCCGCCTAAATTATCTCCATAACTAGAGACAATGTTCCGCATTCGGAACCCCCATCCCCTAAGAAATAGGGTCATGATGAGCTCCAAAGCACCAACACCAGATGCAAGGCATGCGCCCGGGCTCGCAATCCCCTCTCTGGAGGAATAAAACCCAGAAATTCTGATCTTTCTCCGAAGCTCTACGAGGCCCAAAGAAGCACCCCAAACATAGGCAAACTCTACAAACGGAAGCCAACATTGCACTCCCTGAAAGCATTATCTACTTCAAAACCAATAGGGCTTATTGAGGCACCCGATGATGACCTTCATCGAGGGTAGCATTCCCGAAGGCCTCGGAATTCGATGTATGATCTCCAAACGAACCAGCAGGCCCCGATAACTCAAGCTTAACCGGTCGGCCCTCCATCGATCCAAAGTACGACAAAAAAGATCAGGGAAGAGCCTACCCAACCATCTGGAAACTAAAAACCAGTTATCATGGTAGGCTACGACAACCCGTAAACTAAAGAAGGCATTCAAAAATACCAAAAGGGCATAAGAGCAAACAAAATGCCAAAAGAGGAGCAGAAGTCTATCTCATGCGGCTTGAAGGGTCATCTTTATCCAAATCAATAAAGGCTTCGGGGCACCCAAAGATAGCTTACATGCAACGCAGTACTGCCGGAGGCCTTGCAACCTGGCATAACTCGGGAGAGTCTTATGGAACCGATCTATTAGGCCGACCCAAGGTCGTCCCGAGGGACGATAATAGGACCGAATGAGTCCCTATCAATCGGCAAAATATCAAAGCAAACGCTCACGTCCAAGACAAGTATCGGCAATCATCAACACAGAAAGGTACATTCGAAGAGCCTCGAAGGGCATGAAGGCATAACAGAAGTTGAACAAAGTTGAAAGCAAAGGTCGACAAAGTTCATTTCTCATTTATTAACCGTTCAATTACAAATCCCCGAAAGGTCGTTATATACAAGGTACAAAGTCCTACAAGCATCTACAACTAAAGCAGGAGAACGGAGGGATGTACATGTGATAATGTCCGGACGCCCAATCCGCCCTCGAGGGCCCGTCTCCGATATCAGCATCCCCGAGCGACACACCCTCGAGCACATATGCTCGAGGGTGACTCCTTCGACCTCCACCTCCTATAGGCTCCCAACTTGATCCCCTGAGAGATCTTCAATGGGGAAGATGCAGGGAAGGAAAAGAGGGGGATGCAGAAAAGGCAGAGGACAGAGGAATGACCGCCGAAGCCAAAGCTTAAAGGTTCGACAAGCCCCTACCTCAACAGCCGGAGGTTCCACTTTATCCCTTGGGAAAGAAAGAGTCCTGGGAATGAAGTGTCACACCAGGCCTAGGTAGAAGAGTGAGCAGCAGTGCATTATCTGAACGGCCATCTACGTAAAGGTAAAACCTACTCTCTGTCCATCGCCATCTCGGGCCAACGTAACAACAACGACCTATATCTCAGCGACCGCATCAATAATGGAGAAGCATGTTTGTGTTCCACAAAGGGAAACCTCGGTAGAAGGCCTTGACGCGGCCCGTAAGAACTCTTCCAAAGAGCCTCAATATAAAAAGGTCCCATCATGATAATCAAAAGACAAAAGGAGATGATGTGAAGGAAAGAAGCAAATCATACCAGCAGAAGTATCGGGATGAAGGATGTAATGCCACAAAATGCCCTCATTTATAGGGATGAAATGAAACAGTCATCGATGCTCTAGAAGGTGGATCGGTGAAGGTAATTACTACTTCCTTGAAAAAATGAACCGACGACAGTATTTCTACCTCAAGGAGCGGGAACGACAAGACATCGAAGATTATGAGACACGCCATCTGTCACAGAATATTATGCTGCGATTCGAATCGCCGACATAATGTCGCCAAAAGGAGCTCGAGAAGTCGAGTGTCAAAATCATTTCCCATCACTTTGTCATAAAAAATGTGGAGACTATCTGTACGCGGCAAGACTTGAGTTTTTGCTATTTGAGACATTTTGAAAGTCTTCCCCGAGGCCCCGAAGATGGAAGGCCATGATCGAGTTCTTCACCTTCGGGTTTGTTGGGATCCAGCTCGAAGGAAGCGAGGTACGAAGCTGAGATACAAGAGGAAGACCCTTGAGAACATGGCTACAATTGACGAATCCGGCCTACCTAGAGCCTACCGAGAGGTCTTGCATCAAGCCGTTCCATCTTTGTACTCCTACAATTAATGTACATGTACAATACCGAGTCCCTTCGCCTATATAAAGGGGACTCACCCTACCTTGTGATGTACTTATGTTGCTCCACTTCTCCACTAAGCAATAATATCCCTCTGTTTCTTTCTCCTAAGTCAACAGTGTTCTTCGACCCCGAGGTCGCCCTTGCATTTTATTGTTCTTCGTCTATTCTTCATCATTTAGCTCAAGATTGACGGTATAAAGCTTTGTCTATTTATACTTATATGTTATCACCTTCCCGATTACCCTCAATAAGGCTACCTTCGATATGCTTGTGGTAGGCTCGAGGCCTGGCCCCGAGGTACCTGCTGGCTTATTCTAAGCCCGGGAACGTCCCCTACTGGCTCGGTTATCATTTTAGCTAGTTCGATCTTTACCATTTTACTCTATGCTCAGCACCAATCACCCTTCCAAACTAGCTCGGGAATAGATCACGTATTTTTAGAGTCTCATTTATAAATTTAATTATTGTTTCCATTTTCACGGTAAACACCGCTAAGAGTCTTTTACAGGATCTTCAATTTGCCGGATATTGCTGCCGTGATTCATGGCTTGAGATTAGGCTGCTTGATTCTTTCCTTTGCAACTGCCTATTATTCTTTTCTGATTGATTTCTGTCCTTAGACATCCAATTTTGCTGATTAATTTACTTGATTTCATGTTGATTGATTTCTTTCCTTAGATATTGATATTGACTTCAGCGATCATGTATTCCTTGTTCTCCTGTGATTGATATCCTGCAAAGATATATTATTTTCATCATTAAAACTAGATCTAACACATATCACCAAGAAAACACACATGAAATTGACGAGAATAAGACAATAGAGAAAGAATTAGACCTGAAGAACAATCTTTCTTTAGTAATAGAAATAAGGAAATCGAGTATAAAGAAAGCTTCAAATCCAAAAGTTTACTCGAGAATTTAGAAGCTAAATCAAATAGGAGCTTCAAACACAACCCCAAACGGACACTCAAAACCGGCAAATTCAAACTTTGACTAAATCAAACTCTATTTCCTTTTTTTTATCCAAAAATACTCAAAATTTCCCCCCAATTTTTTGTTTTCAGCTTCTATTTCCTCTTAGTGGTGAGTTGTTGGCGACCAATTTCTGGCGATTTTGGAAGGTGAAGAAGCTTGGCTTTTTCTTTGAAGAAGAAGGGGTTCGTTTGGTTTCAAAGGTGGTCGACGGGTTTGGGGTCTGATTTTGGTTAAGCAGCAGCCATAGAAATTGGCTCTTCTTCTCTAAAGAAGAAGTTTAGTCCATAGGGGGGTCATTTGCAAAAGGGTTTCGCCGCTGCTCCTTTCTGTGTTAGCTCCTCTTTTTGTTAGAGATGGAGAGTGGGGCTCTCTATGAGAGTAACGGCTGAAAGGTCTCTAGCTTATAGGTGTTAGCTTTCGGTTTTGCTGAAGGAGATGAAAAATGGTGGCGGTGGGTTTTTTGGGTGTTAGCGACGCTACTTAGGCCATGGGTCTAAGTTGGTTTTTGTAAGGTTTTTTAGGTTAAGGGGTATGGGCCTAATGTAACAAGCTGATCGATCATTTTAAGCTCTAGTGCATTGTTTAATAGTTTGAGGCCATGAGCAGCTTCACTTTAGGTATTATTACTTGTACGCGTGGTTGGAATTGAATTCTAGGAAATTCGGAGTTGATTTGGAGAAATAATTCTCATTTAGCTTTAAGTTGAAAGAATTGACTAAGATTGAATTTTTGAGTAAACGATCTCTGAATCAGGATTCAAAGGTTCTAGTAGGTTCGTAAGATAATTTCAGACTTGGGCATATGTCAGGATCGGCTTTGGAAGACCTGAGAACGTTTCGGCACCTATTGTTGAAGTCGGCATTTTTGAAAGAATTTCATAAGTTTGGGTTGAAGTGCGTATCAGTGTTATCTATGTTCGTTTGGGATTTCGAGTCTGGGAATAGCTCTGTATGGTGATTTTGGTGTTGGGAGCGCGATCGGAAGTGAATTCGGAGGTGCGTGGGTCATTTTGGAGTCATTTCGCTAAAGTTAGAAATTTTAAGGTTTCTGAGAAATTTGACCGAGAGTTGACTTTTTCGTATCGGGGTCCAATTCTGATTCTAGAAGTTGGAGTAGGTCCGTAATATTGAATTTGAATTTTTTGCAAAATTTGAAGTCTTCCAAATTGATTTGATATGTTTCGACGCAAAAATATAAAAGTTGAAAGATTTGAAAACTTATAATTCGATTCGATGCGCGATTCATGATTTCGACGTTGTTTGTTGTGATTTTAGGCCTCGAGCGAGTTTGTACAATGTTTTGGGACATATTGGTATAATTGGTTAAGGTCCTAGGGCCTCAGATTGATTTCAGAAAGTTAACAGGATGGATTTCGGACAAAGAAAGCTACTGAAATTCTGTTGCAGAAGCTGTTCACCAGAAAATTTCTGATGCGAGGAGTCGAGTTTGGAAGCTCATATCTTGCAAATCTATAAGGAATCAGAAAATTTGAAGAACCTAAAAGTTGTATTCCTTGCATTATAGTTTCCAAAAAATTAAACCATTCATGATTTGGACATTTTATCAGAAAGTTATGATCGATTGAAAATGGCTGGTCGAGCAGTTTCGACAGAATTTTCTGATGCATGGAGCCAACTTTAGAAGCTCATATCTCGGAATATATAAAGAGTTATATGATGTACAACCTATCAAATGAAAGATCTTCCGGTCTAATCTCTAAATATTCAAACCATTTGTCATTTCAATATTTTCACAAGAAGTATGGGCGTTTTAACCGAAGGTATATAGTAGGGGAAAATAGTAATAGGATGTGCAACCTACACAGCGCAAGATACAACTCGATGAAGCCTGGGCAGATTATTTTAAACACGAGTTTTAGCCCATTTCTTTCATTTGGCTTGGATGATTTTGGAGAGCTCAAGGAGGGATTTTCACCAAGAAACACTAGGTACGTAATTTCTTCCTATTATTTAGTTGAATATCTGATCTTACATGGATTTAGACATCAAAATCAGTAGAAAAGGGTGGAGTTAGGGCTTGAAATTATGATACCTTCTTGGGATGATTTGAGGAGCCAATGAACTCTGATTTTCGAGTTCTTCATATGTACGGACTCGTGAGATGATGAAGAAATTTTGGTATAAACTTTGTCTAGTTCTAGGACACAGGACCGTGGGTCGGGTTTTGTGCTTAAAATCGATATATTTCAATTGGAATTCATTCGTTTAGCATAATTTGATGATAAAAATCTGAAATTGGTAGATTTGGAGCACTCCGAAGTTGGCTTGATAGGAAAGCGTGCTGAAGAGTAGCTTTTTGGCCTAGTTCGAGGTGAGTAATAATTTTAAATGTTGTTCTGAGGGTATGAAACCCCGGATTATACAACGTTCGGTTGTGTTAAGGTGATGCCCATGCTAGATGACAAGCGTAGGGTCATGTACCGTTGGGGATTGTGATTTAGTCCATCCTGAATGACTATTTTTCGGTATATTTGGTAGCTAATTTTTTGATATTATTATACTCTGGGCTAAATGCCATATTTGGGCTTCGTGCCAACTGTTTGAACCCTTAGGGGATCGTTAATTATATTTTCCTCACTGTTTGATTTCTTAAATGTTCTTAGTCATGCCAGATCTTTCAATATTTTCAAAAGTCAGCTGTGTTAATCTGTTTTAGAAACCTTAAATGATGTTTTAAAGATATTTTGAGATGAGCTACATATTTTTACTATTGCCCGAATGGTTTTGAGATTCTAACTGAGTAAGGTCGGGGCCCTGTATTATGATGATACATTTGGGTCGGGTTGCACGCCGCAGCAGTGATACACTAATTATGATAATGAGGCCGAGTGAGATTGTACGCCACGAGATGGCTTGATATTGCGCTTGGGCCGTAAGAGCCCCCTCCAGGAGTCTGCACACCCCCAGTGAGCGCGGGTACCCATTGTGATATGAGATATAGCCCGAGGGGCTGGTATTGTTCTATGGTACTGCCCGAGGGGCTGATTCTAATGTTATTGTGCCCGAGGGGCAGTTCTTATGTGTTTACCATTCCTAGTTGTTTTCCCTATATATTGTCTAACTGCTTAAAAAGGTGTTTTAAGAGATTTCATTATTGAATTGTGTTAACTGATTAGTTATGCCTCTAATAGCTAAATGTTATGTTTAACCTGATTTTGTATCGTTCAGTCTTCATTTATTTTTATTACTCATTGAGTTGGAAGTACTCACTTTACTTGCTGCATCTCGGTGTGTAGATTCAGGCGCTACATGTCCTGCTACTGAGGGTTGATAGTTCCAGTAGGTCTTCGGAGATTTAGCAGGTAGCTGCTTGGGGATTCACATCCCAGTGCATTCTCCCTCATTTTTGTTTCCTTTTGATTCAATTATGTAGTAGTGGAGTAGACTCCTAGACTTGTAGTAAATCTATTCTAGATGCTCATGACTGGTGACACCCGATGCCAGGCCGTGTTGGTTTTTAATTTTGCAATTTATACTGTTACTTTGGGATTTTATTTCTGTTAAAGACTCGGTATTTATTATTTGAACTGCGTAAAGTGAATTGGAAGTGTGTCGGCTGGACTTGTCTTCACGAGAGGCGCCATCACGACCGAGTTGGGTTTAGGGTCGTGACAAGTTGGTATTAAATCCTTGGTTACATAGGACTCAAGAGTCATGAGCAGGTTTAGTAGAGTCTCGCGGATCGGTATGGAGACGTTTGTATTTATCCTCGAGAGGCTACAGAAACTTTAGGAAAAACTTCACATTCTTGATTCCTCATCGTGCGACTTGATTCCTTTGAGGCTTATGCCCCGATCTCCTTGCTACTCAATCTTATGCGACGCGAAATGCTTATTATAAACCAAGAATAGAGAAATTTTAAATGTCGTACCGATGTGATGCGGGGTGTTTCTCCTTGCGTGGTGGTTGGGGCTATTGTCATCGCCTTGCGGAAGAATATTATGTCATTTCATCTTAGTAGCTGTACTTATTAGAGCTTCGAGGTTATACACAGGATGCTATGATACTTATGAACGATTATCGCACAGTATTGATGAGAGGGTGGAATGCTTGCCTATGTGTTAAAGTAGTGAATGACTTGAGATGAGATTTACTAAGTGTATGATTCAGAGATCCAATATCTTATTTCCGGCGGAGTAAAGGCAATCAAACCATAGATGATCAGGTTTGGGTTGATAGAATAACGGGACTTAGTATTTTCTAGTGTGGTGGAATTTTTATCTACGACGTGGTGTCGTCGTCCTCAATTGTATGTGTTAAGTTTGCCGATGTTATGATCTTCTACAATTCACCTTTAGAGCATGATATGGGGAGATGGTATTTAAGAAGCGGCTATTAGAGACCATGAGGTGCGATAGTTCAGTATTGGATAAGTATTGGTAACGAAGGCAGCTCGAGAAAGATGATCTTCGGAGAGTTTGAAGTCGTGGTGAACTATTGGTTTAAGAGCTTCAGAGAATGATATTGAATTGAAGAAGAAATTGGGTAGCATACGATGAAGGGAGATAGGTGAGAAGTGCTAGTCAGTGGTTCCATTTTTGGGAGGCAAGGTGTAAGAAGCGAAAATCGAGCAGTCGCGTAGAGGGGGAGTTTGACCAAAGTGGGAGAGCGGTGGTATAGTGGTGAATTACAACATATTGTGGCACATTTAGTAGATGTCCATGAGGAGTCGACGGACTGGTAAAGTTAGGGAATGAGAACAGGCTTAGGATGGGGTATTGATGTTGTAAAGAGTGTGCATTATAGCGTCGTTGGAAAGTGTTAGATATAATTTCCACATGTAGGTTAACTCCTATGAGAAGATTAGCAGTTGTGCGCTTGGCAAGAATCTGATATAGTGGTCATTCGGTAGGAGGCCGAATATGTAAATGATGCTAGAGAATTTGAGTATTCATGGAATGCTAACAGGAGAATTTAGAAGAGTTTGACGGGTTGGTTGAGCAAGGTCAGGTCAGCAATGAAGAAAGATTTTTGGTGGGGTCTAGAGTGGTGCAAGAAGTAGCTTCAGGCTAAGTGGGATAGTTCCGCTGCCTGCGATCAGGAAAATATTCGCATGGGGTTGCGGATTATCGGCTTATTGGGGAGTTATTACAACTAAGGGGAAAGGAGTAAAATTGTAATTGTGCATAGGATTTGATAAATATGTGCAAAAGTTTGCCCCTATTGGATAAGGGTTAGGTTTTGGAAGATTCAGAATTTATGCTTAAGGCATAGGCAAGTTCTAAGGGTAGTGAATCAGTCACGTGCTATATTGGAAGGGTGTTCATGTGCTAAAAGAGCATTAGAGTTCACTATATTCGAGGCTAGTCAGAGTGGGTGACTCTCAATAGCGGTCCTGATGATTTCAAAAGTTAAAAATGCGGTGTTTAAAGGGTTTCAGGCAGAAGTATGATTAAGAATCGAGCTTTTGTAACATAATTTTTGAGACACGAAAAATGGTTGGAGTGTTCTATCATATTTGTCAGCACGCATGATGGTATTGGAGGAATGAGATAAATAAACTCCGTGGTGTAGAAGGGTTATCAGTAGGGGTACATTGATAGAAGTTGGGAATGCGTGCAAGGAGGGTATGAGACGGTTAGTGGGATTGATACACAATGGTATCATAAATCAAGGCCACTCGGGATGAGTGAGGATTGGGTTTGTTATGTGTTGAATGGAGGGGGGGTTACTATTAATTCTGAGGCAATTAAGGATGGTTAAAGGAAGATATATTGGTTGGCCATGGTTGAAATGGCACATGTGCGACAGTGATCAGTTCCTTCAATGTGATTAAGTTACGCATATGGTTTGCGCCGGTATGTGCGAGGTTTGTTGGCTGCCATAATAGATTTTATTTCTAAGCATTCAAGTATTATGTCTTGTCAGGCGTAGGCGGATCCCAAAATGATTATGGAGGTATGGACTATTCATTGTGGATTTGCCTATTTTGGGATTTTGAGAATTCACTCGTGTGTTGTTACGGTTTTCTTGAATAGAGGTAAGTAAAAGTTTTATATAGGATGAAGTGTTCCCCTTATTAGTGGTTCAGGAGTTATGATAAAATTCCTATGTTATTACATATTGGCATGTTAGCTGCATTAAATAATATGTAACTGAGAGTAAGAATCGAGATAGCAGTTCAGTGTTAACAAGGATGTCATAACCTCGGATTAGCAAGGAAACTGGTATTGTCTTCAGTGTCACCTGAGATCGGTGTTTGGTAAAAGAGGCTTGGTATCCTAGTTATGGGTTCTTGATTTATTTTACAACATTAGTGTGGTCGGTGGTATGGATGTGCAAACTTGTTACCTTCTGTGGAAGGTCGTGGGAGCGTGACCACGTGAATATTGTATAAGTGTGACATGCAGTCACCTGATTGATTGAAGATTTAGACCAAGCATAATAAAGTGTAATATTTCTTATTTGAGAATTTATGCCCGGAAGGCGTTCGATTCAGTTGGTTAAGGATTGTGGGGTATTTGTCCCGGCTAGAATGGTTGTTCTTGTGTGTTATGAGAGGAGGTGGGTTATTATAGACCCAGGTAAAGCTATTAGCCTACTTTAGTGTGAGGGGAATCTGCTTGAAGTGTGTGAAAGGATTTAAACAGACTTATGGGCCCCATATGAGTCAGATGTGTTCATTTTAGTATAACGCTCCTCAAGGAGGGGTGTTGGAATATCAGATGTTGTTCCATCTTCATCAAATTCATGTATATTATGATTGTGCCGTGTGAGTTGTGAAACGGCTCGATAGATCCCTATTTGTTGAGTCTCCTTGTAATTATTATGTTATGTGAGAAGGAGAGATCTTGAGATTCAGAGTATATATATCGCACCTCAGTTGTGCTCGAGTTTTGTAGCGTATGGCTCTATCGGTCTCCCAGGATGGTATTATGCGCTTAGCGTGCTTGTGACCGATATTTGATAATTTGTAATGGTGGGAAATTTAGCTTCGTGTATATCTCCTTATGTGAATTTTATGATGGGATCGGGTGGCTCGCCACCACGGGTATGTTATTTGGATTGGGTTGCACGCCGCAACAGGGTGATGTTGAGTGAGGTTCCTATATTTATTTTTCATGTGTTTTACCTATTTTCTAAGGAAATCCATGTTAGTTGATGTAAGGCCCCGTGAAATCCCTACTCGAAAACTTGGATCTCCTGGTGCCAAGTTAGGAACATGTGTTAGATATTAGTAAATATGCTAGTGAGCCGCGGCGCGGACCTTTTTGGATTAAATAGTGCATTAAAAAGTCAAGAATAAGTTTCCAGAAAAATGCAAGAAATGCGGTCCAGAATGCGATCGCATAATAAAAATGTGGACCGCATATCTGCCACAGAGTGAGGCAGAATATTGGTTAAAATTGAAGTCAGTTATGCGGTCGCATAGTCGAAATGCGGACCGTATAGTCGTCGCATTTTCTCCTTTGAATTTTGTGAGTGTCAGTTCTGCGGTGCACTTTGCGACCGCAAAACGTGAATGCGGGCCGCATTATTACCGCAAACTGAGTCGAAACGTATAGTTTTTGGGAAGCATTTTGCGGTCCATTATGCGGACCGCATGTTCATTCTGCGAGCGCAGATGCGATCGCATATTTTACTCGGGGCTCCAATTTTCTAATTTTTAACCCGACCTCCCTATCGATATATTCGACATTAAGGCTCATTCTAAGCATATTTTCTGAGATTTTTAGAGAGAGAAAGAGGGTATTAGAGGTGGAAGGTGCCCCCCATCAAATTCTCCTTAGAATCTTTCTATATCCTTGAAACTAATCAAGTGAAGGATCATGAATCTTCATCCCAAGAGGTAAGGCTCCATCACCTCAGCTCATATTTGTATACTTAGCCATACGGGATCATTAGAGAAGTAATTCATGGGTATGAGAATGAATCTCTTTCATGCATACCACCATAGAGTGTTGGAAAGTAGTAAAATTAAAAAGGAGGCAATTGGGGGTACAAAATGATAGGAATTCCTCACAAAAAGGGGCCTAAGGGCATAATGCACCTTTAGTGTTTGACGATATGCTCGAACCAAGCTAGAACTTCAGTTTCGTCTCTAATTCTCAATTTAATTTGAAATTCTTGCTCAATAGATCGAAGCGCTAAGAGCTTCGGAAATTTGTAAAAGAGTAAGGAAAAGCTTTATTGAGGTATGTATGGCTAAAACCCTTTTTTATTAGAAATTGAGCTCCGATGTCATTTCGAAAGTATGGTAAGAGTTAAATTGGCTAGAGTATTTCTTGTCATTATGCATTAATTGAATTACATATAACTATATATATTCGTGAAGGATGTGCCTCGATGTGAATAATGCACAAATCTTGATAATTAGAGAATAATGAAAAGTATAATTATGTGTTGAATTACTTGGGCTATAAGTCGACATTGAAACAAAGAACTATTCATACTAGCCATGTGCTCATTTATCTATGATTTGTAACTTGAATTATCCTTGATATGTGTGGGATAGATATTTGAAGGTGTTGACTGATGAGAATTGAGTGATGCCTCCAATAAGGTGACCTAGCCGGTTGGGTCGTGATCGGAAACCATGCCGCACACATGGTGGTAATGTGCCGATATTGGATTCCGGATAAGGGAAATGAAATATTGATTGTGAGTAATACCTCCAATGAGGTCACCTAGCCGGTCAGGTCGTGACCAGACTCCGCTCGAGATGGCGGAGGTAATGAGAACAGTGGGGAACACGTGACAGAATTGCCCTAATCTGTGTTGTGGAAATTGTATGAAGAATTATATGAATTTCTTCTTTGATTTGCCCATATTAATTGCTTGTATCTATTTGATAGTTCTTTCTAGTAAAATGGTGTTCAGTTATACATACCAGTACAATTCAAATGTACTGACGCCCCTTTTGTCGGGGGCGCTACATTTGTGTTATGATTGTAGGTGGCTCCATAACGGACAGTGCCGACCGTGTGTAGCGGAGCGTTCTTCTACTCAAAGTCTCAGTGAGCCCCTTATTCTTCCATGGGGCTATATGGTATATCTTTTGTTATTACAGCTTTTCACTTTTGAGGTATAGCCGGGGCCTTGTTGCCGGCGTAGTCATGCTTATTTGTTGTATCCTTAGAGGCTCCAATGACACTAGTGTGGATTATGTACGGGTTTCGGGGAGTCCACTATATGTATAAGTTGTAATCCTAAACTTTTAATCTCCTTAAGCCGTAACTCTAATAGAATCCATGATGCTAGCTTATGAGCGGTAAATTTTTATGATATGAAATGAACCAGTAATATGGTATACACCGTGTATTATCGTCCAAATTAATCAAAGGCATGCGTTCTGCATTCACATTGAGTTGGGGTAGAAAGTGTTCAGTAAGGCTTGCTCAGTCAGGTTCACTTGATTGAGCGCTGGTCGCACCTCCCAAGGTTGGGGTGTGACAGTTGCGGGAGTTGAGTAGTCCCTTTCTAAGTCATTTCCTTATGCATCATGTTCGAGTTGAGGCCTATTGGCGTGTTGTGGCATCATGTGAGACTGTTGGTCATGCCTGGGGTGATTTATTACCTTAGCAGTTCATACTGGGCGAGACGAAATTATGGTATCGAGAATCGGTGCGATAAGACTACGTAGAAGTATATTACAGGACAATTACCATTATTTGGTTTGTAATGAGATAATGATTTTAGTGAAGAGGAGAGATTCAATGTTTGGTTAGCTCTGTAGTTGGTTAGAAATTTCTACACATCTTTGTGTTGTGGTGGTATCACCAGCATTATAGCAGGATGTGTGTATATATATCATAAGGTGCATTGAGAGCATCAGATTCGTGGAATTTTGGCTATTAAGGTTCAGGGAGTGTCATTGTGGTTAGTTGATGAATTATGCAGTGCATGGTGCTAATTCAGCAAATGTATTCATTCATGTTTTGGTACATCGTGTGGTAGTTGATACAGTGTTTATATATTGGAAACAGGCATGGCAGAGGATTTCGAATGTTGAAAACCTGGTTCTAAAGCCCATTTTCCTAAATAAAAGAGGATATCTTCAGAATTGTTTGAACAAGTGTACTCAACTGGGTTGTGGTAGCACGAGCAGTTGCACGAGGTATTAAACAGTGATTTCAGATAACCCTAAAGTAGTTCTTAGCACGTTTGAGGATGAATGTATGTTTAAGTGGGAGAGAATGTGACGACCCGACCGGTCATTTTGAGCTTTAGCGCATCGTTCAATAGTTTGAGGCCATGAGTAGCTTCACTTCAGGTATTATGACTTGTACGCGAATTGAATTTCGGAAAATTTGGAGTTAATTTGGAGAACGAATTCTCATTCAGCTTTAAGTTAAAAGAAACGACTAAGTTTGAAGTTTTGAGTAAACAACCTCGAAATCGGGATTCGAAGGATCCAGCATGTTCGTATGATAATTTTGGACTTGGGCATATGTCCGGATCAGGTTTTGGAAGAATTGGGAATGTTTCGGCACCTATTGTGGAAGTTGGCATTTTTGAAAGAATTTCATAAGTTATGGTTGAAGTGTATATCAGTGTTATCGATGTCCGTTTGGGATTCCGAGTCTAGGAATAGCTCTGTATGGTGATTCTGTTGTTGGGAGCGCGATCGGAAGTGGATTCGGAGGTCCGTGGGTCATTTTGGAGTCATTTTGCTAAAGTTAGAAATTTGAAGGTTTTTGAGAAGTTTGACAGAGAGTTGACTTTTTGATGTCGGGGTTCGATTCCGATTTCGGAAGTTAGAGTAGATCTGTAATGTCGAATGTGACTTGTGTGCAAACTTTGAAGTTATTCCGGATTGATTTGATATGTTTCGACGCAAAATATAGAAGTTGGAAGATTTGAAAACTCATAATTTGATTCGATGCGCGATTCATGATTTCGACGTTGTTCGATGTGATTTCAGGACTTGAGAGAGTTTGTATCATGTTTTGTTACATGTTGGTATAATTTTTTAAGGTCCCTAGGGACTCGGGTGGATTTTGGAAGGTTAACGGGATGGATTTCAGACAAAGAAAGCTGCTGAAATTCTGTTGCAGAAGCTGTTCAGCAGAAAATTTCTGATGCGGGGAGTCGATTTTGGAAGCTCATATCTTGCAATCTATAAGGAATCAGAAAATTTTTAAAACCTAAAAGTTGTAGCACTTTCATTCTAGATTCCTGAAAGTTAAATTATTCATGATTTTGACATTGAATTAGAAAGTTATGATCGATTGAAGATGGCTAGTAAAGCAGTTTCGACAAAATTTTCTGATGCATGGAGCCGACTTTAGACGCTCATATCTCAGAATATATAAAGAGTTATATGGTGTACAGCCTACCAAATGAAAGATCTTTGAGTCTAGTTTCTAAATTTTTAAAACCGTTTGTTATTTAGATATTTTCAAAAGGAGTTATGGGCATTTTAACAGAAGGCGTATAGCAGGGAAAATGGTAATAGGATGTACAAGTTGCACATCGCAAGGTACAACTCGATGAAGACTGGGCAGATTGTTTTAAACACGAGTTTAGCCCATTTCTTTCATTTGGCTTGGACGATTTTGGAGAGCTCAAGGAGGGATTTTCACCAAGAAACACTAGGTAAGTAATTTCTTCCTATTTTTGAGTTAAATATGTGATCTTACATGGATTTAGACATGAAAATCATTAGAAAAATGTGGAGTTAGTGCTTGAAATTATGAGACCTTCTATGGATGATTTGAGAGGTCAATCAAACTCTGATTTTTGAGTTTTTATATGTACAGACTCGTGAGATGATGAAGCACATTTTGGTAGAAAGTTTGTCCGGTTCCAGGACGCGGGCCCGGGGGTCGGGTTTTGAATGAAATCAGGTTTTTTTTGCTTAAAATCGATATTTTTCAATTAGAATTTATTCGTTTAGCATAATTTGATGATAAAATCTTAACTTGGTAGATTTGGAGCACTCGGATGTTGGTTCGAGAGGCAAGCATATTGCAGAGTAGCTTTTCGGTCTAGTTCGAGGTGAGTAATCATTTTAAATATTGTTATGAGGGTATGAAGCCCTAGATTGCACAACATTCGGCTGTGTTGAGGTGACGCACACGCTAGATGATGAGCGTGGGGTCATGCACCATTGGGGATTGTGACTTAGTCCACCCCGAATGACTATTTTTCTATATATTTGGTAGCTAATTATTTGATATTATTATACTTTGGGCTAAATACCATATTTGGGACTCGTGCCAACTGTTTGAATCCTTAGGGGATAGTTAATGATATTTTCCTCACTGTTTGATTTCATACTTGTGCTCAGTCATGCCAGATCTTTCAATGTTTTCAAAACTCAGCTATGTTAATTTGTTTTAAAAACCTTAAATGATGTTTTAAATATATTTTGAGCTAAGCTACATAGTTTTACTATTGCCCGAAGGGCTTATGAGATTCTAAATGAGTAAGGCCGAGGGACTGTATTGTGAGGATACTTTTGGGTCGGGCTGCACGCCACAACATTGATAGACTAATTATGATAATGAGGCAGAGGGCCTGAGATTGTACGCCGCGAGAAGACTTGATATTGCGGTTGGGCCATAAGGGGCCCCTCCAGGAGTCTGCACACCCCTAGTGAGCGCGGGTACCCATTATGATAATGAGATATAACTCGAGGGGCTGGTACTGTTCTGTGATATTGCCCGAGGGGCTGATTCTGATGTTATTGTGCACGAGGGGCAGTTCTTATGTGTTTACCATTCCTAGTTGTTTTCCCTATATGTTGTTTAACTGCTTAAAAAAGTTTTTTATGAGATTTCATTGTTGAATTGTGTTTACTCATTTTGTTATGCTTCTGATAGATAAATGTTGTGTTTAACATGATTTTATATCGTTCTGTCTTTGTTTATTTTTATTACTCACTGAGTTAGAAGTACTCACTTTACTCCCTATACTTCGGTGTACAGATTCGGGCACTACAGGTCCTGCTACTGAGGGTTGATAGTTCTAGCAGGTCTTCGGAGATTTACTAGGTAGCTGCTTGGCGATTCGTAGCCCAGTGCATTCTCCCTCTATTTTATTTCCTTTTGATTCAGTTATGTAGTACTGGAGTAGACTCTTATACTTGTCGTAAATCTATTCTAGATGCTCATGACTGGTGACACCCTGATGTCGGCTTGTGTTGGTTTTTTATTCCGCAACTTGTACTGTTACTTCTGGATTTTATTTCTGTTAAAGACTCGGTATTTATTATTATAACCGCGTAAAGTTAATTGGAAGTGTGTTGGCTGGCCTTGCCTTCACGAGAGGCGCCATCACGACCGGGTTGGGTTTAGGGTCGTGACACCGAGGAATTATGGGCTTGAGAATTATGGGCTAGGTCCGAAAATTAAGCTTAAAAATAAATTGTTTGAGCCCAAATTTTATTCTTTCTCCGTGAACGACACTAAAATACGACCTTATTTACTAATTACTCCTATTTAAGTAAAATAACTATTAAAATAAGACTAATCGTTAAAACAAACCTAATTTTTTGGTATTTTTAAATATCATATTAAAATAAAAATAAGGTACTATTTTTTGTATTTTTTAGTTTTACGAAAAATAATAAAATAAAAGCAACTAAAAAGAATATGATTTTTGTAATTTTCATTTTCTTGTAATAAAATAAAGTAAAAGAGCCAAAATTAGTTTAAAAAGCGATATTAGGCCTAAATTAAATATTTACATGCTAAAATAAAAAAAATATTGGGGAGGCTCAAAAATCACATGTGTACACTGGCTAATACTATGGAATCCGGCGGTGGATTAACGTAAATTTGATATCAAAAGAAACATCAACTCTCTGCGCACAATCCCCATTTGGTTTCATCTTGAAATTCATAACCATTTTGTCGACATCTTATTTTAAAAAAAACGGGGTTACTGTAGCACGCCAACTCTTCTTTCTCTAATATATTCATCGATACTGCATTCTGTAGGGTGAAGTATTTCTTTCACTTCAATGAAGTGTTGAAAAACTTCTTTGATGTATCTTCTAGCACTGCTTTTGTTTGTGCAACAGAAAATACAGATCGAGCAGAGAAAAACAGTACCCTGCTTGTGAACAGCGTCATGACGTTGCTGGCCGGCGACCAGCCTCGTCCAACGGCTGGTCAGCCCTCTCAAACATCCCCTACCAAACAACGTTACATCAATATCCAAACCATTAGATTACACAAATATATTAAATCCAGCAGCGATCAATGCTACAGTCCAAGGAAATACGTCAAAACAGTCTCCAGTTGAGCCAATTCCCACACGTCAACCACAGATGTTACAAGGACAGCCCATGGTCAAATTCACCGAAGAAGAGGTTGAACGAATGAACGTGATTGAAAATCTGCAATACGCAGTGGTTTGCAAATTTTCGTGTGGATGGCCTGAGCTCACTGAATTACGTCGAATTGTGCCGCTCCAATGTGGAATCAAAGGTGAGTGTACTATTGGATATCTTTGCGACAGACATGTATTAATAAGATTGACGCTATGGCAAGATTTTATTGATTTTTCATCGAAGAGCGTGTACTATGTGAAAGACAAGAAGGGTGAGGAATATCAATTAAGAACGTTGATACTTACTTCATCAGGGAGTGTATATTTTCTTTGGCGTCAGCTTTGGGCAAACCTATGCATTTAGATATGGCGAATATTAATAAAACGAGGCCTAGCTGTGCGCGAGTAAAAGTATTTGTTGATTTATTAGCAGAGTTACCTAAGAAAGTGCGAATGGACATTGTGAACGAAGCTACTGGGGACGTGAGAACAGATTGGATGAATATAAAATATGACTACATACCAAAGTTCTGTAAAGAGTGTAAATGACAGGGCCATGATATGATTGATTGCTGGAGGATTCATCCTGAGCTAATGGAGAATAAGCCAACTGATCAACATGCTGTGAATGAGAATGTGAGACAGGGTGGTTTGGCTACTGGTTCTACTCAAAATGGACCTCTGATGATTTTGTCGAGTGGCCAAGTGGTAGGCAATGTCAATGGTAATGGAAAGGAACAATGGAATGAGGTGCGAGACAACCGTAACAAAAACAAGGCAGTGGTTATACATGATGGTAATCAGTCAAAAAGGGAGAATGCGTTGGCTCCAGTAGCTAATGGGTTTGAAGGTCAGCTAATAACAGGTAAAGAAATGGTTCCAGTCGTGAAGGGTAATGCTGGACAAGTACAAAGTTCTAATAGTTTTGCAATTCTTGATTTAGAAGAAAATACCCTTACTGCAAATAAACAACTGGCAGTAGTAGAAGCAGCACAAGAAATGGTTCAGGAACATAAGGGTAGCCTTTCTAAGAATGGGAATGCAGTGACAGGTATTAATAAAGAACAGATGCACGAGATTGCAGCAGAAAAATCACAGGAACATCAGAGGATAGCTTAGCCTATTTCAACAAAGAGACAGGCACCTACTTCGGCAGCTAATATACTTAATCCCAAGGCACCAGATTTTACTCCTACTGTTAATAGGAATGCTAAGGATCAACAAAGGGAATCAACTACTCAGTGGATTAACAGGGCTTTTGGTAATAATGTAGTTCTTACAAATCCATCACGCCAAGAAATTCCTTCTCAATCAAATTAAACAAATGCAACATTAGGTGTGTCGAAGGATGATAATAGAATGCAATTGATTGGTAGTAATGTGTGGTGTAGCCAAGCTGAAGAAGGGTATGAGGATGGGGAAATCCCTGAGGGTGTCATAGGCGAGGAAGAATCCACAGATGAAGAAAGGGAAGATGAAGAACAAAGTGTTAATGGTAAAGGGAACAAAGAAGGACTAAAATTAAAGGAGATAATTGGGAAACCAAACACTGATCAAGAGCAACAAATTAATGAGGAGGACCATATTGAAGAAAGAAGTACAAATGTGGAAAAACAACTAGTTTCAACTATATCCAATGTGATAACTGTTGTTGCTAATGACAAGGAGAACATGCAGGGAGAATCTGGAGTTAAATGTGACGATTGAAGGAATGCAATGCATCAGCCTGAACAAACAAAGGACTCTAACAATGCTATTAAGGGTACAATGATCAAGCATAATGAGATAGAACCTGGTGGAAATCAACAAGATAATGTAATGTCTATTGGAGCTCTACACTACACAAACAACCAAATTGTTTCACAGCTTGATGATAAAGGAGATGAGCAAAAGGTTGGGAGTAAAGGTAGAGATCTAGATGATGAATCGACTACCTAAAATTTCATCAATGTGGCAAGACAAGGTGATCTTTCACCTAGGCATGTGAATAAAGTAAAATCAGCAGGCAGAGGCAAAAAGAAACATGTAAAGGAGGTCCCTAGTGTGCATCCAGCTGGGGTTCTAACGAGAAGAACTATTTCTAAATTCCATAATTAAAGATGAATGCTTTAATATGGAATATTAGATCAGTTAAAACAATGAAATCCTTTGAAAGGCTTGTCAATATGCATAGGCAACAACACTATCAATTTATAGGATTGATGGAGCCAAAACAAAAAATGAAAGAGCTGGAAAAATATAGGAGAAAACTGGGCATTCTGCAAGCTTTTGCCAATGTGTCTAATAAAATTTAGGTCTTTGTTAATGAAGATCATGAGGTTGAGTGATGATAAATATGGAGCAACAGCTGACTCTCAAATTGACAAATATTGATATGTACAAGCCGATTATTGTCACGTTTGTGTATTCAAAATGTGATGTGATTGATCGTATTGAGCTGTGGGATTCTTTATATTATCTAGCTTCAGATATGTCTCTCCCATGGTTAGTAGGGGGAGATTTTAACGTCATATGGGATCACGAGGAAAAATTTGGTGGGCTGCCAGTCTCGCCTAATGAAATCAATGATTTTAGACATTGTATTACAACTTGTAACCTATACGACCTTGGCTTCAAAGGAAGTATATATACATGGTGGAATTGGAGAGCTGAAGATGATTGTATTTTTAAGCGACTGGATAGATGTGTAGCTAATGTTGAATTTCAGCAGAGGTGGCCTTCTTTGGAGATCACGCATTTGTCGAAAATAGGCTCCGATCACTGTCCTATGCAAATAACCGGAGACCCTTCAGCAGTTCCCATAAAAAAACTTTCAAATTCCTTCACTTCTGGATTGTTGGAGACTTTAAGCCATTTGGCTTTAAAGTTGAAGAAGTGTGAATTGGAAATGGAGCGAAATAAAATGGAGGAAAAATGAAAATTTGAAGTAGTGAATTTTGTCTTGCACTTTGTGCCTCATTGGTGAGGGACAACCACATTTGTGTGCTTATATATAGAATCACTTCTTAAAGTTCTTAAAAGGAGTTGAAGAGAATGAACCCTCGCGCCATCGTCGTCGCTCGCTCGGCTCGACTTCGGCTTTGGATTTGGATTTGGATTTGTCAATTGGAGCGTTAGCCGCCTTGTATGATCTTCAAATCCATCAAATGGATGTAAAAACAGCCTTCTTAAATGGTGATTTAGAGGAAGAAATCTACATGGACCAAACCGAGGGGTTTGTGGTTCCGGGAAAAGAAAAGAAGGTGTGTCGACTTGTTAAGTCTCTTTATGGACTAAA
>MU730989.1:100902-121024 GCA_026770625.1 Nicotiana glauca
CGATTGACCGAGTATATCCGACATATGTTCACTACGGAAAGTACAAAGGGAAACCTACTTATCCAGATGCGATTAATCCTTACTTGCAAAATCACATAGCTTTCATCTATGATCCTTCTTGATACAGCCATTCCCATTCATGTGGGGGATTGTTTGAGACTTTAAGCCATTTGGCTTTAAAGTAGAAGAAGTGTGAACTGAAAATGGAGGGAAATAAAATAGAGGGAAAATAAAAATATGAAGAAGTGAATTTTGTCTTACACTTTGTCCCTCATTGGTGAGGGACAACCACATTTGTGTGCTTATATATAGAATCACTTCTTAAAGCTCTTAAAAGGAATTGAAGAGAATGAACCATCGCGCCGTCGTTGTCGCTCGGCTCGGCTTTGGCTTTGGATTTGGATTTGGATTTGGATTTGGATTTGGATTTGGATTTGGATTTGGATTTGGATTTGTCAAATGATCGATCGATAAGATTATTTTTGGACAAAATTTATTTAAGTATTCAATAATTAATTAAATACCAAATCACTGCTGAAAGTACGCCAGAACTCTGCTGAAATTTCAGAGAACCTCGTAAAACCGTGGCAGTTAGATTCAGAAAGGCTCTCTGGCCGCGGTTCTGCGAACCGCGACAGGCCACGTATTTTCTGAAAAGGCATCTTTTCAAGACACCTCTTCTGATATTTGCCTATAAATTGTGAGGCAAGGCTGCATCTTTGACACACGAAATACACTCCAGAACTCCTTTCTTTCTGAATATATTGCATCCTACTTCGCAATATCTCTCTCTCAAATTCGTAAGTGTGATTTTGCTCCGTTTTTGAGTTCGTTGGAATCCTGCAGTTTGTATTGCCACTGTTGCAGGAAGGTTTATTCCGTTTTATCCTGGGAGGATTTAATCCATTACCTTGGCAACGTGTGAGGGGGTTAAAATTCCTTAAGGACACACAAGCAAATTGTGGACTCGAAAATTTCTCATTCTTCTACCTTTCTTTATTTTCTAACAGTTTATTTTTAACACAGTGATGCTAACAGATCAAACATCAGTCTTTTCATGATGTTATGAAACACAATTGGATAGCATATTTTGCGGCAAATCCATACACCATCTTTAATCACAAGTTGAAAACTTTGAAGAAAGTTTTGTCCACTTGGAGCAAATCAACTTATGGTGATATTTTCTAGAAGATACCAAGCTTGGAAGAAGTAGTGCTAGTTCATGAATCTCAGTTTGAATTGAATCCAACAAGACAGAATCGACAGAGGCTTCACAAAGTACAAGCTGAACTTATATGGTACCTAGCCTTGGAAGAAGAATTTTGGAAACAAAAATGTGGCATGTTATGGTTCAATGATGGGGATAGAAATACAAAATTCTTCCATGCACAAGTCAATGGAAGAAGAAGAAGATTACAGCTGAAGAGGATTCAGGATGACAACGGAGTTTGGTTGGAAAACATTGATGAAATGGCTGATCAAGCAGTTAAATTCTTTGCTGCACAGTTTCATGAAGAAAGCGTACCTACTGATTTTAGAATTATTGATCACATTCCTCATTTGATCAGTGATGAGCAAAATCAGGAGATGCTGCAACAACCATCGAAAGAAGAAGTGAAACGTGCAGTGTTTGGTTTAAATGGAGAAAGCGCTGGAGGTCTCGATGGTTTTACGGGCAGTTTCTTCCGTTCTTGTTGGGATATCGTGGTGGAAGATATTTTCAACATGATAAAGGCCTTCTTTAATGGACAAGAATTACCAAAATCTGTGACACACACAAATTTGGTATTATTACCAAAGAAGAAGGAAATAAATACTTTCTCGTACATGAAACCTATAAGTTTAAGCAATTTCGTCAACAAAGTGTTTTCCAGAATTTTACATGAAAGGTTAGTTGGGCATCTTCCTAATATTATTTCCGATGAACAAGCAGGTTTTGTTAAAGGGAGAAGCATAGTAGAGAATGTGTTATTAACACAAGAGATAATCACTGATATTCCTTTGCACACAAAGGCAGGGCCCAATGTCGTTATTAAACTGGATATGATGAAGGCCTACGATAATCACAATGGTTTTGAGAAAAATGGGATTTCATGAGAGGTTCATCGGATTGATATATGGAATTGTATCAAATAATTGGTATTCAGTGTTGATCAATGGGCAATCATATGGTTTTTTAAAATCTACGAGAGGACTGAAGCAAGGAGATCCTCTGTCGCCAATTTTATTTATTTTGGCAGCGGAGCCATTGTCAAGAGTTTTAAATTCACTTCATATGAATCTATACTTCTGTGGTTTTGGGTTACCTAAATGGAGTCCGAAAATAAATCATCTTGCATATGCAGACGATACAATTATATTTTCTTCGTCAGATGCTACTTCTTTTTTACTGGTGATAGAAATATTAAATGCTTATGAAGCAGCTTTGGGACAATTGGTTAACAAAACCAAATCTGCTATCTACATGCATCATTCTACAAGCTCTCCTGTTATGAACAAAGTGGAAAGGATCACAGGCATTGCAAGATAGGAATTTCCTTTCACGTATCTTGGGTGCCCAATATTTTACGCTAGGCGACGAATGGACTATTACCAAGGTTTAATTACTAAGGTTATGGATAAATTGCAAGCCTGGAAGGGTAAATTATTGTCTATAGGGGGGAGGGCTATTCTTATTTCACATGTACTGCAATGTATGCCAATTCACTTTCTTTCATCGGTGAATCCTCCTCCATATGTGATCAACAGAATGCACAAAATATTTGATCAGTTTTTCTGGAGTAACAATGTTAGCAGCTCGAGCAGACATTGGGTTTCTTGGACGACACTTTGTTTACCATGTAAGGAAGGTGGAGCAGGGTTTCATTCATTACATGATGTTTCAAAAGCCTTGTTTTGCAAATTGTGGTGGAAATTTAGAACGAAGCCTAGTTTATGGAGTGTCTTCTTGTGCCAAAAACATTGCAAAAAGATTAATCCAATTGTAGTACCTTGGAAGGGTAGGTCACATGTGTGGAGGAAGATGTTTGAATGTAGAGATCTTATTGAAAATCAAATATTGTGGCATCCAAAAATGGAATCGTCTTTCTTTTGGTTTGATAATTGGACAGGTTTGGGTGTCCTGTATTTTGCTACTCCTTCAAACTTTGTTTGTAATGAATCCATTCAAAATATAAGGGAGCTAGTCATTAATGGGCAGTGGAATGAAGAAATGATTAAACAACTATTGCGTGAGGAATTTGCAACAATGATATTTCTTAATATCAAACCTCCAGTAATGCACGGGATACTAGACATGCCAGTTTTGATGTTGGAAACAAGTGGTGAATTCGGTGTTAAATCGGCTTGGGAGTATCTTAGAAGGATCCTCGAAATGCTTTCAAAATGATATGAGAAAAGGGATTACCTTTCAAAATATCCTTTTTCATGTGGAAACTATGGAGAAACAAGCTGCATCTAGATGACTTTTTCAAGAGATTAGGATATTTAATGGCCTTCAAAATGTTGGTGTTGCACCAATCCAATGGAGGAAACCACACAACATGTGTTTTTTACATCGGCTGCTGCCAAGACAGTATGGTCATACTTCCTAAATAATGCTGGCTTAGTTGTGGAAGGAATCACATTGCACCAGGCAATTGTGAAGTGTTGGACTGCCAAAGTATTACTAAGATTGCAACCTATTATGCAAGCTTTGCCATCAATAATAGTTTGGGAACTGTGGAAGAGACAAAATAGTTACAAACATGGGGATTCCATCACTGTTAATCGAGTAATATACAAGATTTGTTCAAGCACCCAAGCACTGATCAAATACAGAAAACCTGGGCTTACTCATGTCCCCCACAAATGGCCAGATCAAATTAAGCTACTGGAGAATTATATGCCTAAACTTAAGGTTACAAAGGTGTTTTAGAAATTTCCTAGTCCTGGTTGGGTTAAACTTAACACGGACGGGGCATCAAGGGGCAACCCTGGGAGGAGTTCCATTGGATTTGTAATTAGGAATGATGAGGGGGGTGTTTTGTATGCATGCGGAAAAGAAATACAAGAAGGAACGAATACTGTAGCTGAGGCAAGGGCCATACTGGAAGCTCTAACATATTGAATAGAGCATGGGTTATTATGTATTAATTTGGACACAGACTCGATGATGATCAAAAACACTGTGAATGGAGAATGGACTGTCCCTTGGTGTGTGGTTGAATATGTGGAAGAAATTAAAAATCTGATGGCAAGAGGTAACATAATTGTATCTCATACTCTAAGAGAAGGAAATAGATTGGCAGACTATCTAGCTAATTATGCATTAGATTGTGGATTCATCGAGGCTAATGGATTCTGGGAACTTGATATTCAAAGTAGGAGGATTGTGAATCTGGATAAACTCCAATGTCCAAATCTAAGAATAAGAGTGGCGAGAAACTAGAAGGAGAGGAAGTAGCAAGGTGGAGTAGAGTGCTACAGTTTGAAAGGAGAAATACAGTGTTAACTAATTTTTTTTGTTTTGCATGGAATGATCCTTTGACCATGCTCCAGTTAGTGATTGAAACTCCATGGGAGGTATTAGCAATTTTTGCTCAATCCCATGAAAGGATATCACAAATGACAACAAGCATGGTAACTTGGAATGAATGATGCGGACACATTAATTTCAACACAAGGGAAAGAAAGGCTTTAAATGCAATATGGGATAATATGCTACCTCAAATATGAAATGCGTCATATAAAGAAAGTGTGTTGCTCACTCTTTGATTTTTAAAGGGTAACTTAAAAAATTGGTGTACAGTCACTAAAACTCATGGGGGTTGACGAGCAGGAAAGGCAAGGATTTTCATTCACATGCACACTAAATGTTCATACTTACTTGAGTAGTCTGCTGCATAAGTTTTCTATTGTATGCAGATACAATAGGCAATTGAGAACAAGGAAATATGAAGAGATGGGATCTAGGATACATAGATACTCATTCAAAATTACAGCACAACTCGAATGTTGTAACTACACACACAAATGCTGCAAAGGTGCATGCCACGCCTTAAAGTGGATCAGTTCAGGGAACAATTGGAATGGCAGCGACAAGATCAAACACAGTTTTTTGGCTACAAGTATGGATTCTATGGTTTCAACTAGTTTGAGGACAACGACAAGGCACAATTTAAAAAAAACAACTCACAGTAGGAGCAAACCACAAATAAAAACAGAACACTTTGGTTCTGAAGGAAATCATCCAGTCAAATACCATGCTAAAATCGTTAGCGGGGAGGGCATGGTGAGGACACTTTCTACTAACATGGTTTGTTATTTTGTAGGGAACATTTCTGTAATCATGCCTTGTCACTCATTACGACTTCTATGGGTGGTATTAGCACCATGTGCTCATTCCCTTGAGGAAGGAAAGGTGACATGCATAAGCATGAGAAAGCATTCATAGAGAAAATATAGAATCGGGTGCTATGTTTGGCAATGGATTTCGAGAAGTTTGAAGCACAAACAGGGGCGTATCTAGGCCTAAGGGTATGGGTTCACGTGAACCCATACTCCTCATCCTAAACCATGTGTAATTATGTTAATATTTTTTAAAAATTACTTAAATATATGTAAGTGCACCCATACTCAAAGACTCATATGGTGCAATAATTATTGGGTGCACCTCTACGAGTAAAATTGGTGGTTCAAATCTCACTTCAAACGGACTTATTTTCGGCACAGGGCATTGATATATACGTGAAAATCACCAACAATTTTAAAACTACCATTGATATATGATTTTTAAAATGTGGTGAGTTCATGGTAAGAGACTAAAGTAAAACACGTAATTCTAGATCCATCTATTCACACTAGTGCACCCATCCTCTTGAAATCCTGGATCTGCCTCTGAGCACAAATGGTACAAATCCTTAGAGCAGCAATACAAATATCAACAAGGTCAATCACAGAAGGTAAGGAAATCAGCACATAGCAGAAGGACAACACACGCAAAAGCAGCCAGAAACAACATCGCTGGTTTGGATGCAAATTCAGGAAGTCCTTCTGTACAACCTTAGAAGGACAAGACTGGGACAATTTGGACTAACTCCCTCATATGGCAAGGACATGGGATCATACAGGAGCAGTGTTTTATGCAGGTAACACAATGTAACAAGTCAGTTCATATACAGAGAAAGATACTACTGACGTGGTTAAAAGAGAGCTGGGCAACAACTATCAACGAACAAGAACAAAGTCGACACAAAATGAAAGAAGGGGGCTATAACGGCAAGAACTGGGAAATGGCTATCTGCTGCAAACACCATCAACAAAGAGGGGCATAAGCAACAATTCAAAAACAAGGCTCCTACAAAATCAATATCTGGGCAGTGGCTATAAGGACACGAGGCTACATGTGCAGTATGCAAATTTTGAAGTTCGACTCACATGCTAATCTGATGCATGTGCTATACTTTTTCATCAATGCGTACAACACTTCATATGTGATATCAACTTTCATCAATGCGTACATCACGTACTATGTAGCATGACTGAGCCTAAAAAGTATAATTCAAAAGATTATACATCATCACAGTAGGTGCTTTTTAAGTATGCAAATTGTACTATCAATGTTAAGTATTTTGCTAAACATTGGTAATAGAATTCATGTAGCACTCATCTTTTACTTCTTTCATCATTTAAGACATATTGAATCTATATAACTGTTGTAATTTTTCTCTTTTTTTATTTATATATAAAAAACTAGCCCTAGGCGAATGCCTAGTGGATTGCCCAAAAAAAATACTCAGAAGGTCCAAAACTTATGAGGGGTTACATTTCTTGGTGCTACTAGATATCAATGTCTGAGATTCCCATCAAGACCGGCATAACCTGCCATCTCTTCTACTGTAGGGGTCAACTCAAAATCAGAAAAGTGGAGGACATTGTGTGTCGGGTCCCAAAATGGTATCAAGGCTTCAATTATATCAACCCTTGGTTTGATATTCAAATTACCGGTGAGCCCGCCTAAAGCCTTTGTTACAGCACTCTTGCTGACCTTCCCCAGGTCGTATCACCATATGTGGAGTCCTAGTGTAATCTCCTCTATGACTCAAAAAGGCATATTTTCAACAGCGCTCATCCTGCACATTTTTATTTAAGGCGATTGGTTAAAAACATATGATTTATTTTTATCCCAAAAGAAAGATTATATTTTTTGCAAAATGTAGCTCAAACAGCTTAAGGCCACCATTGCAAATACAACCCTTCAGCACTTCAAAAGGGAAGATTTTAGGTCTGTGTTTACTAAGTGGCCAAAAAATGGAAAAAGGATTATAGGTGGCTATTCTTGCAAAAATGGCCTTCCGGCGTCCCGTCGGGACATTTTTGGCTATTTAGAAAAAAAGGAATCACCTAACTTTATTTATGACAAAAATGACAACATTTCATATTTTGGTCATTTTTGCAAAAGCGGGACTGGACCCGATAAGGGTTGCCTACGTATCCCACATCCGGTGAGAATAAAACTTGCATAGTTCGATAAATTTCGATGTAAAAAGAAAAATATGATTTATTTTGGAACGGCTTTACTTATTTTTTTCTCTTTTTTTCGAAATTTCAGCAAATTGTTGGGGTATTTTAGATACCGAGATTTTTAGAAATGGGTGGTTTTCTCTCTCTTACCTCAATCTTGGTTTTTAGTGATTTTTTTCACTATTCTAAAAGTCGTTCAACATGCAAGCCGAAGTAAATAAATGTACAGGTAGCACGTAAAATGCATTAGATGGTCTTTTTATTTCGGGTACACCTGCCCTATTCGGACCCAACCCCTGTGACTAGTCCCGAAAGTCAAATGCATGTAATGAAAACAAGCGTTCCTACTAGGGATCCGACATGAGAATATGTTGTTCTAAGTTTAAAACTTGGGTGTATTGTTCTAGACCTAGCTTACTCAAGTAAACAACCCGAGCCGAGAGGGGCAGCATACCAGAATTACAGAAGCTTCACCGGCTTGGCAATTTATCCGAATCTCATTCTAAAATTGGGATATAACTCTAACAGGAAAGAAGCCACACGAAGTGCACGATTCCTATATGATTTAGAAGTCTCAGAGAGAAGAGGGTTTCGTAACAGTTTATATATAGTTCAAGCAATATCAAAGTGGTAAAAAGCAACATTTATCATATTAGGCTCAAACATGTGAAAATCAAATAATAAACAAAAGCCAACTATAACAGTTATTCTAACCTCAAATTTCAAACCTTGAACCAGAGATTCTAGGTTTGATCCTAGTAGTGTGACGACCCATCCAGTCGTCTCATGAGTTACCGCTTTGTTTTCCCTATTTCTGCTTCTTTATGCTTCGTTATCCGTTTTTTGTGGTATCGGGTTGGTCGGATCAAGTCCGGAATGTTTTTGATAAGGTATGAGACACTTAGTCTCTTTTAGGAAGGTTTAAGTTGGAAAAAGTCAACCAGATGTTGACTAATGTATTAAAGGGCTCCGATGGGAGTTCTGATGGTTTGGTTAGCTTCGAGAGGTGATGTATGACTTAGAAGTGTGATCAAAATGGGTTTTAGAGATCCGGAGTAGAAGTAGGCTTGAATTGGCAAAGTTGATATTTTGGCGATTTCCGGTGGATAGGTGAAATTTTGATATAAGGATTGGAATGGAATTTTGAGAGTTGCAATAGCTTCGTTATGTCATTTGGGATGTGTGTGCAAAATTTCAGGTCATTCGGACGTGGTTTGGTTGGTTTTTGATCAAAAGCATTTTTCGGAAGATTTTAGAAACTTAGGCTTGAATTCGATGTGTTTTGAGTAATTTAATGTTGTTTGAGGTGTTTTGATGATTGGAACAAGTTTATATAAGGTATTGGAGTATGTTTGTGCTTTTGGTTGAGGTCCCGGGGGCCTCGGGATGATTTCGGTTGCTTAACGGAGAAGTTTAAGATTGTTTGCAGCCTCAAATTTTGTTGCTTCTGGTGTTTTCGCACCTGTGGTTTGGGGACCGCAGGTGCGGTGTCGCACGTGCGGAAAGGGAAGGCGCAAATGCGGTTTGGAGGAGTAGAGCCAGTAGTCGCAGATGCGGAAGAGGGACCGCATCTGCGGAGTCGCAGATGCGACAAGTTGACCGCAGATGCGGTAAGCGATGTTTAATGAGTTCTACAGATGCGGAGGTGTTGACTACATATGCGGTACAGCAGAAGCGGTTCTGCCTGTGCAGAACATATAAGAATTTCATTTTAGCGAAATTGGGTTATTTCACCATTTTTAACTTTGGCTTGAGAGCTTTTGGACGATTTTGAAGGGAGATTTCAAGAGAACTTCGTTGAGGTAAGGATTTTGGACTTAAAACACATTTTTATGGTAGAATTTTATGAATTAAAGCTGTAATTAAAGGAATTAAAGGGCTAAAAATGGAGGATTAGGGCTTGAGTTTAAGAGGCCTTTAATGGAGGATTTGAGGGGTCATTTGAACCCCGATTTTGGTGTTCTTTATATGTATGAATTCATGGGGAGACAAGAAATCTATTGGTGTGAAACTTTCTGAGTTTCAAGAAGTGGGTCTGAGGCTCGGGTTTTGCTAATTTCGGGACTTTTGGTATTTTTCGATTGTTTTCGCTCGGCCTTATTCCCTTAGCATATTGTGACGTATTCGTTCTGAATTTGACTAGATTCGATGCGAGTGCAGGACAATTCGAGAGACAAAGGCGTCGTGGAGTAGTAATTTTACTGGTTTGAGGTAAGTAACCATTGTAAATTTGGAACTGAGGGTAGAAACCCCGGTATTTGACTTGGTTTGATAAACGCGGTGACGTACATACTAGGTGATGAGCGTATGGGCGTGCACCAGTAGGGATCATGACTTGGTCTGTCCCATAGCGACTATTAAGCCGCGTATTTGAGTTGGAAATCTTATATTATTCCGTATTTTAGTCTTTTATATTGTATTATTGGGTTGTATGCCATGTTTGGGGCCTTGTGCCGACCTGTAGAAACCCTTAGGGGCATTTTGACTATTTTTCCTCAGTTTACTTGTTAAAAGCATATCCTCAGTCATGTTTTTACCTATTAAATCTCCAAACTGGTTTTACCATTCCACTACTCCTGTGAGGACTGTTTGGGCTGAGTTCCCTAGTTTTTATTGTTGTGCCTCAGGGCCTGCGAGGTTAATGACTGGGAGAGGTTGAGAACCTAACTGTGAGGATATATATATGCATGTGAGTGATGGATCGAGCTACACGCTGCAACAATATGACGCTTGGGCTATAGGAGCCCCTCCGGTGTCTGCACACCCCCAGTGAGCGTAGTCGACTATAAATATATGGATCGGGTTGCGCGCCGCATCGGCTATTTAATTCTAATATTTGAGATTATAAATGAGCCGAGTGATGAGAGTGAGTACTGTGTGATAAGATTTGAGTCACGAGTGAGTGAGAGGCTGCCCAAAGGGCCGTATTTTGAGTTATTCTTTGCCCGAGGGCCCTTGTTTTGTTGTTTTCACTTTTTCACTCTTCCTTTAAAAACTAAGCCTCTGTTGGAAAATACAACTAAGTATATCATTTCAAGTTTTAAACTGTAAAGTTGAGCTATAATCTTGTTGTTATTTTCAGTTATATGTTTTTAACTGCTCGTCACTGCTTTAAGTCCATTATTTACTTTAGTTACTTACTAAGTTGGCATAATCATGTTACTCCCTGCACCTTGTGTGATGATCCAGGTCTCTGAGGGGCAGAGTGAAGGCTTCCTACTGATTCAGTGTTCGTCAGAGATTACGAGGTAGCTATATGGCATCTGCAACCCTGTCTTCTCCTCTCTATCCAGTTTACTTTTTTGCATTTCCTAGACTTGATGTACTGGATGTTCAGTTATGTATTAGAGACTCTAGACTCGTGACACTAGATTGTTGGGGTTGTGTTGTATTTGCTGTTTCGATTTTCCACATATTTTTGTCATCTTGATACTTATAAAGAATTACGCATTTAAAACTTGTGCTAGAAATGGTTTCATGTTAATGGAAAATAGGTTATGGTTATGGTTTCTGTCGGCTTGCCTAGTAATGTGATATGCGCTATCACGACCGGTAATTGGGGTCATGACAAGTTGGTATTAGAGCTTAGGTTACATAGGTCTCGCGATTCATGAGCCGGTTTAGTAGAGTCTCGCAGATCGGTACAGAGACGTCTTTATTTATCCTCAAGAGGCTACAGAACCTTTAGGAAACTTCATATTCTTGAAATTCTTATCATGCAAGTTTGTTGATCCGAGTACTAAACTTCTGTTGTTCTATTCTCTCATAGATGGTGAGGACACGCGCTACTAGATAGGGTGGACGACCAGCAGTGCCACCAACTGAGGTCATTAGAGGTCGTGGACACAGTCGTGGACACGGTCGTGGTCGTGGCAGAGGTAGAGCAGCGAGGGAAGCACCTGTTGATCCACCAGTTGCCGCAGCTTAGGATCAGGCTCCAGCTATGGATGCTCCAGCAGTACCAGTTCAGTCACCAGTTGTGCCTATTGTGATTCCAGGCCTTCAGCAGGCTTTAGCTCAGATCTTGACAGTATGTGCCGATTTAGCTCAGGCGGTTTCAGCTACTACAGCCGCAGCTACTTCCCTGATCGGGGGAGGGATTCAGACCCCCATTGCTCGCAGACCTGATCAGGTTGTGATGGGACTCCAGACACCGGGGATACCTCCAGCTCAGCCGGTTGCACCAGCTCAGGAGTTTGTGGTGCCAGTTATGCCAGATGAAGAGCAGCGTCGGCTTGAGAGGTTTTGTAGACTCCAGCCTCTAACATTCAGCGGTGCAGAGGGCGAGGATCCATCTATTTAGGGCTCTTTTATGCCGAGTTCATCTGCTGGTCACTCTAGTGCGAGGGGTTCCCTTGAGTCCCTATCTCTAACACCGTGGAGTTGCTATGAGTGCGGGGAGTTTGGACACATGAGGAGGCAGTGTCTCCGCTGTGTTGCTAGTTCATCCCAGCAGAGGGGCCAGTCATTGGCTTCGGCTCCAGTTGCTCCAGCACCACCCGCTCAACCAGCTAGGGGTGGGGATCAGTCAGCCAAGGGTCGCCCCAGAAGGGGAGGTCGATCAGGGGGCGGTCAGGCTTGTTTCTATGCTATTCCAGGCAGATCCGATGTCATTGCCTCTGATGCCGTCATTTTAGGTATTATTTCAGTCTTCCACAGAGATGCCTCTGTATTATTTGATCCCGAATCCCCCTTTTCTTATGTGTCATCTTACTTTTCTCATTATTTGGGTACGCCCCGTGAGATTCTTGGTTTACCTATTCATGTATCTACCCCGGTGGGCGATACTATTATTGTAGACCGTGTGTTCCGGTCATGTGTGGTGACTTTTAGGGGTTTGGAGACCCAAGTTGATCTTTTATTACTGAGTATGGTGGACTTCGATGTCATTTTGTGCATGGATTGGTTATCTCCATGTCGTGCTATTCTGGACTGTCACGCTAAGATGGTCACTTTGACTATGTCGGGTGTGCCACAGATCGACTGGAGAGGTGTGACTGATTATGTTCCTAGTAGAGTGATCTCTTTCTTGAAGTCCCAGCGTATGGTTGGGAAGGGTTGTCTCTCGTATCTTGCCTTTGTGAGGGTTGTCTCTCGTATCTTCCCTGATGTATTTCCTACAGACCTGTCAGGCATGCCACCGAACAGGGATATAGATTTTGGTATTGACCTGGTGTCGGGCTCTCAGCTCATTTCTATTTCGCCGTATCGTATAGCACCAACACAGTTGAAGGAGTTAAAGGAGCAGCTTCAGGAACTCCTAGATAAGGGGTTCATCCGGCCTAGTGTGTCACCTTGGGGTGCGCCGGTTCTGTTTGTGAAGAAGAAGGATAGCACAATGAGAATGTGCATTTATTTTAGGCCATTGAACAAAGTAACAATTAAGAACAAGTATCTTTTGCCTCGCATTGATGATCTATTCGACCAGATTCAGGGAGCGAGGGTATTCTCCAAGATTGATCTCCGTTCCGGCTATCACCAGTTGAAGATCAGGGATTCGGATATTCTTAAGACAGCCTTCAGGACCAGATATGGTCATTATGAGTTCCTGGTTATGTCTTTTGGGCTGATCAATGCCCCAGCAGCGTTCATGCATTTGATGAACAGCGTGTTCCAACCATATCTTGATTCATTTGTCATAGTCTTCATTAATCATATTCTGGTATATTCGCGCAGTTAGGAGGAGCACGTAGAGCATTTGAGGGTTGCGTTACAGAGGCTGAGGGAGGAGAAGCTTTAAGCAAAGTTCTCCAAGTGTGAGTTTCTACTCAGATCAGTGGCATTCTTGGGGCATATGGTGTCGAGTGAGGGTATTCAGGTTGATCTAAAGAAGATAGAGGCGGTACAGAGTTGGCCCAAACCGTCCTCAGCTATTGAGATTCGTATATTTCTTGGTTTGGTAGGCTATTATCGCCGGTTTGTTCAGAGATTTTCATCTATCGCATCACCCTTGACCAAGTTGACTCAGAAGGGTGCTTCATTTGTATGGTCGGACGAGTGTGAGGAGAGCTTTCAGAAGCTCAAGATAGCTTTGACCACAACTTCAGTGTTGGTTTTGCCATCAGTTTCAGGTTCTTATATAGTGTATTGTGATGCTTCGATAGTAGGGATTGGTTGTGTGTTGATACAGGAGGGTAGAGTTATTGCATATGCTTCTCGTCAGTTAAAGCCCCGCGAGAAGAACTACCCCGTTCATGATTTGGAGTTGGTTGCTATGGTTCACGCATTGGATATTTGGAGGCATTACTTGTATGGCATGTCTTGTGAGGTATTAATTGATCATCGTAGTATTCATCATTTGTTCAAGCAAAAGGATCTTAACTTGAGACAGCGGAGATGGTTGGAGTTGCTTAAGGATTATGATATCACTATATTGTACCATCCGGGAAAGGCCAATGTGGTGGCCGATGCTTTGAGATGAAAGGCAGTGAGTATGGGAGTTTGGAATCTATTCTAGTTAGGGAGAGACCTCTTGCGGTTGATGTTCAGGCATTGGCCAATCGGTTCAAGAGGTTGGATATTTCTGAGCCCAGTCGGGTATTGGCTTGTGTGGTATCTCGGTCATCTTTATATGATCACATCAGAGAGAACCAGTATGATGATCCACATTTGCTTATCCTTAGGGACAGAGTTCAGTGTGATGAGGCCAGAGATATGATCGTTAATGATGATGGAGTGTTGAGGATGCAGGGTCGGATCTGGGTGCCCAATATGGATGGGCTTAGGGAGTTGATTCTGGAGGAGGCCCATAGCTCGCGGTATTTTATTCATACAGGAGCCACGAAGATGTATCAGGATCTTAGTCAACATTACTAGTGGCGGAGAATGAAGAAAGATATTGTTGGATTTGTAGCTTGGTGTCTCAATTGTCAGCAGGGGAAATATGAGCATCAGAGACCGGGTGGCCTGCTTCAGTAGATGGTTATTCCTTAGTGTAAGTGGGAGAGGATCACGATGGACTTTGTTGTTGGACTTGCACGGACTTTGAAGAAGTTCGTTGCTATTTGGGTGATTGTGGATCAGCTGACCAAGTCTACGCACTTTATTCCTATCTGTACTACACATTCTTCATAGTGGTTGGCAGGGATTTATATCCGGGAGATTGTTCATTTGCATGGTGTTCCGGTTTCCATCATTTCAGATAGAGGAACTCAATTTACTTTGCAGTTTTGGAGACCCGTGCAGAGAGAGTTGAGTACCCCGGTGGAGTTGAGCACAACTTTTCATCCTCAGACGGATGGGCAGCCCGAGCGTACTATTCACATATTGGAGTACATGTTGCGTGCTTGTGTCACTGATTTCGGAGGATCATGGGATGAGTTTCTATCACTTGCAGAGTTTGCCTACAACAACAGCTACCAGTCGAGTATTCAGATGGCTCCATATGAGGCTTTGTATGGGAAACGGTGTAGATCTCCAGTCGGTTGGTTCGAGCCCAGTGAGGCTAGGTTATTGGGGATAGATTTTGTTCAGGATGCTTTAGATAAAGTGAAGGTAATTCAGGAGAGAATTCGTACAACACAGTCAAGGCAAAATAGTTATGCTAACAAGAAGGTTCGAGATATGTCTTACATGGTGGGCGAGAAGGTTCTGTTAAAGGTTTCACCGATGAAGGGTGTTATGAGATTATGAAAGAAAGGGAAGCTGAGTCCACTGTTCATTGGACAATTTAAGGGATTTCGAAGGATTGGGGAGGTGGCTTATGAGCTTGCCTTGCCACCCATCTTGTCATGTGTGAATACGGTATTTCATGTTTCTATTCTCCGGAAGTATATTGGGGATCCGTCTCATGTTCTGGATTTCAGCACTCAGTTGAAGGATGATTTGACTTATGGTGTGGAGCCAGTAGCTATTTTGGGTCGTCAAGTTTAGAAGTTGAGGACAAAGGATATAGCTTCAGTGAAGGTGCAGTGGAGAGGTCGGCCATGGAGGAGGCTACCTGTCACGACCCGGATTTTCCACCATCCGGAGTCGTGATGCCGCCTACTATCGGAGCTAGGCAAGCCAAGCATTCAAACATTTTTCGATAACAACACAACAGTAATGACAATAATAAACCTTTAAATAAAAGCGGAAGTCTTTTATAACGTAAATAACTGGAAACCCAAAATGCGGAAGTGTAATATTTCCTCTACCCAAGACTGGAGTAGCTATCTCACGAACTACTAAAGAGTGATACAAACAAGTTTGAATAGAAAATACATAATGTGTGTCTCGATACAATGAAAACAAACTGAAAATATGGAAAGGGACTTTGGACTGCGAATGCCAGCTAGGCTACCTCGTAGGTCCCTGGACTGAAATCAGCTCCCGATCAATATACTACTACTGTGGTCCAAAATCTGCTCCGGTACCGTGATCTGTGCAAAAAGCACAGAAGTGTAGCAGCAGCACAACCGACCCCATGTGCTGGTAAGTGTCTGGCCTAACCCCGGCGAAGTAGTGACAAGGCTAGACAGGACTATCAAATCAACCTGTGCAGTTCAATACATATATATATGCAATAAAAGGAAAGAATACCGAAATTAAACAGTTAAAAAGGGAGGGAAGCATACTATGGGGGAGTACAATCCGGATATAAAGTCAACAACTTAAGTAAGAAACATGGGCAATAACAATAATTAACAAAAGCAGGAAAATCAATAGTTGCATGGCATCAACCTTCGTGCTTTTACTCTCATTCTCACCAAAGCAATCAAATAAAATGCATGGCATCACCCTTCATACTTTCCCTCACATAACTTTCATTTCATGGCACGGAATGATCCTTCGTGCAATTATCATCAAATCAGAGCACGGAATGTCCCTTCGTGCATAAATAATCAAAACATGGCACGGAATGACCCTTCGTGCAAATATAATCAAAACATGGCACGGAATGAACCTTCGTGCAAATATAATCAAAACATGGAACGGAATGACCGTTCGTGCAAATATAATCAAAACATGGCATGGAATAAACCTTCGTGCAAATATAATCAAAACATAGCACGGAATGACCCTTCGTGCATGATAACTCTTCCTCACCCAAACAACAATCACAACCAAACGGGCGAAGGAATAAGCAAATAATAAGAAATGTCCTAGCAAGGGAAAACACAATTAAACAGCTAAATTCCGGCAAGGGAGCAACAACAACAACAAATTTCACATCCCGGTAAGGGAGATAATCAATGTACTCAAACCATCCCGGCAAGGGATTAATCATATCTCTTTCCATTTCTTTCATTTCTTACTGAATAGTATTTTTATCATCCGAGCCAACGCTCCAAAGAATTCACAATTTTTAACTAATCCTCATACTCTTCACATTATGTAGAATTCATCAATTACCATGGAAGAGTCCCAAAAATATCAGAATAAGTACAAACAAGGACCCACGGTCATGCTAGACACTAGTGTATAGATACTCGTCACCATTCCTATACATCGTACTCGATCATTTAGCAATTAGAAATTAATAACACTCTAATCATATTCCCTCAAGCCAAAGTTAGATCAAACACTTACCTCAAATGCTCCAAAAATCCACTCAAGCCTCTAGTATAGCTTTACCCCTCGAATTCACCACAAAACCGCTCGAATCTAGTCACAAATTACTTGAATGTATCAATAATGCTAATTGAATCAACTTGAAGGTATGAAAATGAATTTCCCAAAGTTTTACTCAAAAATTTCCAAAACGCCCTCGGGCCCACGTGGTGAAAACTTGAGGTTCGAACCAAAACCCGGTTACCCATTCCCCCACGAGTTCATATCTATGGTTTTTTTTGAAAACGGGCCTCAAATTGAGGTTCAAATCCCCAATTTTAAGAAAACTTAGGTTATACCCAAAATCCCCATTTTCACCCATGAAAAACCTTGATTTTAAGATGAAAACATGATAAATGATGTTAAAGATTGAAGAAATTTAGTGAAAATCAGCTTACAATTATTTTGGAATGAGGTTTGATCTTGAAAAATCGCCTATGGTCTTTTAGTTTTGGAGGAATGCGAAAAATGAAGTTCTAAGTATGAAAAATGCAGGTCTCTGATATGGGAATTGCGAACTAATTGCGAACCCCGACCAAAATGTGGGAATTGCGAACAAAGCTTCCCATTTGCGAAGTCAGGCCAACGCTGTGACTTTCGCATTTGCAAAAGGGGCCTCGCAATTGCGATCAGTGGCCCTCTGCATTAGCAATCAAAATGATCGCATTTGCGACCCAGTGCAAATTTCCCAGACTTTGCATTTGCGAGCTTGCAATTGCGAGTCTCCACTTCGCATTTTCGAAGGTCACAGAAGCCAAAATACCAGAAAATTTTAAAGTCCAAAATGCACTTCGATGCTTATCCAGAGCTCACTCGAGCCCTCGGGGCTCTAAACCAAATATGCACACAACCTCAAAAACATCCTACGAATTTACTCGTGCGATCAAACCGCGAAAATAACATCATATACATGGAATCAAACCCCAAAATCATCATTTTTCATTATAACTTCATAAACATCAAACTTTAGATATTTAGGTCCGAAACACGTCAAATGACGTCCGATTTCGAGCAAACTTTACAGAAAGCGCTTAACACATATTTAAGACTTGTACCGGGCATCGGAACCAAAATACGAGCCCGATACACAGTCTTTTAATCATTTTTTATTTCCTTTTTCCTTAATAATTTCAGAAAACAATTTCACAGAAAAATTATTTTCTCGGGCTCTAGACCTCGAAATTCGAGTCCGAGCACATGCCCGAGTCCCATATTTTTCTACGGACCTTCCAGGACCGTCCAATCTCGGGTCCAGGTCTATTTATCCAAAATGTTGACCAAAGTCAACTTTATTCATATTAATACCAAAATTCATCATTTTTCACATAGAATTCATATTTAAGCCTTCTGGCTATACGCACTGACTGCGCACGCTAGTCGAGGCAAGTAAAAGTGAGGTTTTTAAGGCCTTGGAAGCATGGAACGAATAAGGAAACAGGTGATGACCCTGTGGGTCGTCACATCCTCCACCTCTAAAACAACCGTTCGTCCTCGAACGAACAAAAGAGAGAAGTACCTGAGTCGGGAAATAGATGAGGATACCGGCTTCGCAAATCAGACTCGGACTCCCAGGTCGATACCTCAGGAGGCTGACCTCTCCACTGGACACGCACTGAAGGAAAAATCTTCGACCTCAACTGTTGAACCTCCCAATCTAGGATAGCTACCGGCTCCTTCTCGTAAGACAAATCCTTGTCCAACTAGATAGTGCTGAAATCTAACACGTGGGCTGGATCCCGTGATACCTCTGAAGCATGGACACATGAAACACTGGATGCACAGCTGACAAGTTAGGTGGCAAGGAAAGTATATAAGCCACATCTCCCACACGATCTGGAATCTCAAATGGGCCAATGAACCTAGGGCTAAGCTTTCCCTTCTTCCCAAATCTCATCACGCCCTTCATAGGCGACACTCGGAGCAAGACCAACTCACCAACCATGAAAGCTACATCTCGAACCTTACGATCCGCATAACTCTTTTGCCGCGACTGAGCCGAACGAAGCCTGTCCTAAATGATCTTGACCTTATCCAAGGCCTCCTGAACTAAATTCGTACGCAATAACCGAGCCTCTCCCGGCTCAAACCATCCGATTGGAGACCGATATCGCCTACAATACAATGCCTCATATGGAGCCATCTGAATGCTAGACTAGTACCTATTGTTGTAGGTGAACTGTGCTAAAGGAAAAAACTGGTCCCACGAGCCTCCAAAATCAATGACACAGGCTCGGAGCATATCCTCCAATATTTGAATAGTCCTCTCGGACTGGCCGTCCGTCTGAGGATGGAACGCTATGCTCAACTGAACCTTGGTGCATAACTCCTGCTGAACTGCTCTCCAGAAGTGCGAGGTAAACTGCGTACCCCGGTCTGAAATGATAGATGCCGGCACCCCATGAAGGCGAACAATCTCTTATATGTAGATCTCGGCTAACCTCTCCGATGAATAAGTGGATGCAATAGGAATAAAATGCGCTGACTTGGTCAGCCAATCAACAATGACCCAAATAGCATCAAACTTCTTCCGATTCATCGGAAGTCCGGTAACAAAATCCATGGTAATCCTCTCCCACTTCCACTTGGGAATCTCAATCCACTAAAACAAACCACCAGGCCTTTGATGCTCATACTTGACCTGCTGACATTTCAAACACCTAGCCACATATGCAACAATATCTTTCTTCATAATATGCCACCAATAATGCTGCCGCAAGTCCTGGTACATCTTCGTGACGCCCGAATGAATAGAATACCGAGAACTATGGGCCTCCGCTAAGATCAACTCTCGAATCCCATCGACATTGGGCACACAAACTCGCCCCTGCAACCTCAAAACACCATCATCATCTAAAGTCACCTTCGTGGCACCTCCACGCTGCACCGTGTCTCTCACGACACACAAATGGGGATTGTCAAACTGCCAATCACGGATACGCTCCAATAATGAAGAACGAGCGACCGTGCAAGCTAACACTCTGTTAGGCTCAGAAATGTCCAACCTCATAAACCGATTGGCCAAGGCCTGAATATCTAAAGCAAGCGGTCTCTGGCTGACCGGAACATAAGCAAGACTACCCATACTGGC
>MU730989.1:121449-137060 GCA_026770625.1 Nicotiana glauca
TGGTACAAAATAGTAACATCATAATCCTTCAATAGCTCTAACCACCTCCGCTGCCTCAAGTTCAACTCCTTCTTCTTGAATAAGTATTGCAGACTCTTGTGATCAGTGTACACCTCGCACGTCACACCATATAAGTAATGCCTCCAAATCTTCAAAGCATGAACAATGGTTGCCAACTCTAGATGATGGATTGGATAATTCTTCTCGTGGATCTTCAATTGCCTCAAAGCATAAGCAATGACTCGGCCATCTTGCATCAATATAGCACCAAGCCCAATACGGGAAGCATCACAATAAACTGTATAAGGCCCTGAGCCTGTGGGCAAAACCAATATCGGTGCCGAAGTCAGAGCTGTCTTGAGCTTCTGAAAGCTCTCCTCACACTCGTCTGACCACCTGAACTAGGCACCCTTCTGGGTCAATCTGGTCATCGGGGCTTCTATAGATGAAAACCCCTCCACGAACCGACGGTAATAACCTGCTAATCCTAAAAAACTCCGAATCTCAGTCGCTAAAGCTAGTCCAGGCCAATTCTTGACTGCCTCAATCTTCTTCGGGTCCACCTGAATACCTTCTGCTGATACAACATGACCCATAAATGCAACCTAACTCAACCACAACTCGCACTTCGAGAACTTAGCATACAACTAACTATCCTTTAGAGTCTGAAGAACCACTCTGAGGTGCTGCTCGTGCTCCTCCTGACGATGGGAGTACACCATAGTATCATCAATAAAGACTATCACGAACAGATCCAAGTAAGGTCTCAACACTTTGGTTCATCAACTCCATAAATGCTGCTGGGGCATTGGTCAACCCAAATGACATGAACAAAAACTCATAATGCCCATACCGAGTGCGGAATGCTATCTTAGGGACATCAGACGCCCTAATCCTCAGCTGATCGTAGCCAGATCTCAAGTCTATCTTTGAAAACACCTTTGCACCTTGAAGCTGGTAAAAAAATCATCAATCCTCGGCAGTGGATACTTGTTCTTTATCGTCACCTTTTTCAACTGCTGGTAATCAATGCACATCCTCATCGATCCATCCTTTTTCTTCACAAATAACACTGGCGCACCCCAAGGAGAAACGCTAGGCCTGATAAAACCCTTCTCTAGCAAATCTTGCAACTAGTCCTTTAACTCCTTCAACTCTGGCGGGGCCATGCGATACGGTGAAATAGAAATAGGCTGCGTGCCTAGGGCCAGATCAATACAGAAATCAATATCCCTGTCGGGCGGCATACCCGGCAGGTCTGAAGGGAAAGCCTCGGGGAAGTCCTGAATAATAGGAACAGAGTCAATAGAAGGATCCTCTGTGCTGGAATCATAAACATACGCCAGATAAGCTAAACACCCCTTCTCGACCATGCGTCGAGCCTTTACATATGAAATAACACTGCGTGTGGCATGTCCTGGGGTCCCTCTCCACTCCAATCGAGGCAAATCTGGCAAAGCCAAGGTCAAGGTCTTGGCGTGACAATCCAAGCTGATATGGGGACAACCAATCCATCCCTAATATGACGTCGAAATCCACCATGTCTAAGAGCAATAAATCAACACGGGTCTCAAGACCCTCAAACACTACTACACAGGAATGATGAACTCTGTCGAACACTATAGAATCACCTACCAGTGTAGATACATAAATAGGGATACCCAAAGCATCACTAGGTATAGCCAGGTTGGGCACAAAATAAGACGACACATATGAATACGTAGACCCATATTCAAATAGCACTGAAGCATCCCTATCACAGACCAGAATAGTACCTGTAACAACAGTATCGGAAGACTCAGCCTCTGGCCTGGCTAGCAAAGCATAACACCGGGGCTGGGCCCCACCTCTCTGAACCAAGTATTTGGGACGATCGGCTACTGGCTAATCTCTACCTCTGCCGATCCGAGCTCCACCTCTACGGTCCCTACCTCCACCTCTATGATCCCTACCCCCACCTATAGCTAGCTGGGAAAACTGTGGATCACCTGGTGCCTGAATCACAGGGCGAGGACCCTGCTGCTGAGAACTACCCAAGGCTCGAGGGAAAAATCTGACAATGTGACCGAGGTCACCACACCCCTAACAAGCCCTCGGCTGCTGAGACTGCTGGCCCTGTCAACCTGAATGGCCTCCCCAGAAGCTCTGAAGTGGAGGCGCACTGATGGGCTGCTGATCAGAATAATGCTGCTGAGAACCACCACCGCCTGGAGTACCATGAGAAACCTGGAGTGCTGACTGAAAGGGACTCGGTGAATGGCCTCTACCATAAGAATCCCAACCTCCAGACGAGGTACCACTGAACCTGCCAGAATGACGAGGCCTCTTATCCGACACCTGACCACCTCCCCGTGCAAGGGCCATCTCAACTCTACCGGCCGCATTAGCCGCCTCTTGAAAGGAAATCTTACTACCAGCTCCCATAGCCATCTGGAGACGGATCAGCTGAATCAATCTATCAATAAACCTCCGCACCCTCTTTCACTCTTTGGGGAGTATAACAATAGCATGACGTGCCAAGTCAATGAATCGAGTCTCATACTGTGTAACTGTCATGGAGCCCTGCTGGAGGCACTCGAACTGCCTGCGAAGTGCCTCCCGCTAAGTGACTGGGAGAAACTTCTCCAAAAACAACTCCACAAACTGATCCCATGTCAATGCTGGAGACCCTGCTGGTCTAGACAAACAATAATCCCTCCACCAAGTCTTGGCGGATCCTGCAAGCCAGAAGGTGGAAAAATTGACCCCGTTGGTTTCCACAATACCCATGGTCCTAAGGATCTCATGGCAGCTGAATAGGAAATCCTGTGGATCCTCTGATGAAGCACCACTGAATGTGGTGGTGAAGAGCTTGGAGAACCGATCAAGTCTCCACAAAGCATCCGAAGACATAGCCGCTCCATCGCCGGCCTGAGCTGCAATACCTAGCTGAGCTGTCACAGCTGGCTGAACCACTGGGACATGAGTCTTGGGAGCTACTTGCTCCGGAGTACGTGTAGCAGGAGTCTGAACCTCTCCTCCAGCCTGAGAAGTGGCTGGTGCTACTGTCAGCAAACCCACTCTAGTGACACTCTCCATAAAGCCTGCCAATCTTACTAAAGCGTCTTGAAGATATGGGGTGACCATGACCCCTCCTGGGACCTGAGCTGGGCCCACCGGAGCTGCTGGGGCTGGAACCTCCTCATCATAGTCAATATGGGGCTCCACCTCTGGGACGGCTGCCCGGGGCTGAGCTCTGCCCCTGCCTTGGCCTCTGGCACGGCCTCGTCCTCTGACCCTCACAGGAGCTGCTGCTAGGGGCTCGGGCTGCTGCGCGGTAGAAGAGGAAGCACATGTTCTCGCCATCTGCGAAAGAACAGAGTAGAAAGACAATCAGTATTTGAGAAATAGAACCGCACGACAAGAAGGAACGAACGTGAAACTTTTCCTAACTCCGTAGCCTCTGGTGGGATAAATACAGACGTCTCTGTACCGATCCCTCAGACTCTACCAAGTTTGTTCGTGAGTAGCGAGACCTACGTAACCTAGAGCTCTGATACCAACTTGTCACGACCCGAATTTCCCACCATCGGGAGTCGTGATAGCGCCTACTATCGGAGCTAGGCAAGCCAAGCATTCAAACATTTTTCGATAACAACACAACAGTAATGACAATAATAAACCTTTAAACAAAAGCGAAAGTCTTTTATAACATAAATAACTGGAAACCCAAAATGCAGAAGTGTAATATTTCCTCTACCCAAGACTGGAGTCGCTATCTCACGAACCACTAAAGAGTGCTACAAACAAGTCTGAATAGAAAATACATAATGTCTGTCTCGATACAATAAAAACAAACTAAAAATATGGAAAGGGACTTCGGCCTGCAAACGCCAGCTAGGATACCTCATAAGTCCCTAGACTGAAATCAGCTCCCGATCAATATACTACTGCTGTGGTCCAAAAGCTTCTCTGATACCGTGATCTGTGCAAAAAACACAGAAATGTAGCATCAGCACAACCGACCCCATGTGCTGGTAAGTGCCTGGCCTAACCCCGGCGAAGTAGTGACGAGGCTAGACAGGACTACCAAATCAACCTATGCAGTTCAATATATATATATATGCAATAAAAGGAAAGAATACCAAAATTAAATAGTTAAAAAGGGAGGAAAGCATACTATGGGGGAGTACAATCCGGATATAAAGTCAACAACTTAAGTAAGAAACAGGGGCAATAACAATAATTAACAAAAGCAGGAAAATCAGCAACTGCATGGCATCAACCTTCGTGCTTTTACTCTCATTCTCACCAAAACAATCAAATAAAATGCACGACATCACCCTTCGTGCTTTTCCTCAGATAACTCTTATTTTTAATGGCACGGAATGATCTTTCGTGCAATTATCATCAAATCAGAGCACAAAATGTCCCTTCGTGCATAAATGATCAAAACATGGCACGGAATGACCCTTCGTACATAATCACTCTTCCTCACCGAAACAGCGATCACAACCAAACGGGTGAAGGAATAAGCAAATAATAAAAAATGTCCTGGCAAGGGAAAACACAATTAAACAGCTAAATTCCAGCAAGTGAGCAACAAAAACAACAACTTTCATATCCCGGCAAGGGAGATAATCAATGTACTCAAACCATCCCGGCAAGGGATTAATCATATCTCTTTCCATTTCTTTCATTTCTTACTGAATAGTATTTTTATCGTCCGAGCCAACGCTCCAAAGAATTCACAATTTTTAACTAATCCTCATACTCTTCACATTATGTAGAATTCATCAATTAGCATGGAAGACTCCCAAAAATATCAGAATAAGTACAAACAAGGACCCACGGTCATGCTAGACACCAGTGTATAGATACTCGTCACCANTGAATCTAGTTACAAATTACTTGAATGTATCAACAATGCTAATTGAATCAACTTGAAGGCATGAAAATGAATTTCCCAAAGTTTTACTCAAAAATTCCCAAAATGCTCCCGGGCCCACGTGGTCAAAACCCGAGGTTCGAACCAAAACCCGATTACCCATTCCCCCACGAGTTCATATCTATGGTTTGTTTTGAAATCGGACCTCAAATTGAGGTTCAAATCCCCAATATTAAGAAAACCTAGGTTCTGCCCAAAATTCCCATTTTCACCCATGAAAAACCTTGATTTTAAGATGAAAACATGATAAATAATGTTAAAGATTGAAGAAATTAAGTGAAAATCAACTTACAATTGTTTTGGAATGAAGTTTGCTCTTGAAAAATCGCCTATGGTGTTTTAGTTTTGGGGAAATGTGAAAAATGAAGCTTAAAATCGTCTAAGTATGAAAAATGCAGGTCTCTGATATGGTAATTGCGAACTGGGGTTCGCAATTGCGAACCCCAACCAAAATGTGGGAAATGCGAACAAAGCTTCGCATTTGCAAAGCCAGGCCAACGCTGGGACTTTCGCATTTGCGAAAGGGGCTTCGCAATTGCGATCACTGGCCCTCCGCATTAGCGATCAAAATGATTGCTTTTGCGACCCAGTGCAGATTTCCCAAACTTCGCATTTGTGAAAAGGATGATCGCATTTGCGATCATAGGCCACAGTCCCAGACATCGCAATTGCAATGAAGGGCTCGCATTTGCAAGCTCACAATTGCGAGTCTCCACTTCGCATTTGCGAGGTCACAGAAGCCAAAATACCAGAAAATTTTAAAGTCCAAAATGCACTCCGATGCCTATCCAGAACTCACCCGAGCCCTCTGGGCTCCAAACCAAATATGCACACAACCTCAAAAATATCCTACGGACTTACTCGTGTGATCAAATTGCCAAAATAACATCATATACATGGAATCAAACCTCAAAATCATCATTTTTCATTATAACTTCATAAACTTCAAACTTTAGATATTTAGGTCCGAAACACGTCAAATGACGTCCGATTTTGACCAAACTTTACAGAAAGTGCTTAAAACATATTTAAGACTTGTACCGAGCGTCGAAACCAAAATAAGAGCCCGATAACATAGTCTTTTAATCAATTTTCTTTTCCTTTTTCCTTAATAATTTCAGAAAACAATTTCACACAAAAATTCTTTCCTCTGGCTCTAGACCTCGGAATTCGACTTCGGGCACATGCCCAAGTCCTATATTTTTCTACGGACTTTCCAGGACCGTCCAATCTCGGGTCCGGGTCCGTGTACCCAAAATGATGACCAAAGTCAACTTTAATCATATTAATATCAAAATCCATTATTTTTCACATAGAATTCATATTTAAGTCACGCAAGTCGAGGCAATTAAAAGTGATATTTTTAAGGCCACGAAAGCATGGAACGAATGAAGAAATAGGTGATGACCTTTGCGTCATCACACTACCTGGGAGACCGAGTGAGTGATGCGAAGCAGATATCCCCACCTGTTTGAGGCTTCAGGTATGTTTCTTGACTCGTTCGAGGACAAACTTATGTTTAAGTTGGGGACGATGTGATGACCCGGCTAGTCGTCTCATGAGTTACCACTCTATTTCCCCCATTTCTACTTCTTTATGGTTCGTTATCCGTGTTTTGTGGTATCGGGTTGGTCGGATCGAGTTCGAAATGTTTTTGATAAGGTTTGAGATACTTAGTCTCTTTTAGGAAGGTTTAAGTTAAAAAAGTCAATTGGATGTTGACTTATGTGTTAAAAGGGCGCGGATCTGAGTTCTGATGGGTTGGTTAATTCGGGAGGTAATTTATGACTTAGGAGTGTGATCGAAATGGGTTTTGGAGGTCCGGAGTAGAAGTAGGCTTTAATTGGCGAAGTTTATATTTTGGCGATTTCCGGTGGGTAGGTGAGATTTTGGTATAAGGGTTGGAATGGAATTCCGAGAGTTGCAGTAGCTTCGTTATGTCATTTGGGATGTGTGTGCAAAATTTCAGGTCATTCGGACGTGGTTTGGTTGGGCTTTTTATCAAAAGCGTGTTTAGGAATATTTTAGAAACTTAGTCTTGAATTCGATGTATTTTGAGTAATTTAATGTTGTTTGAGGTGTTTTGATAATTGGAAAAAGTTTGTATAAGTTATTGGAGTATGTTTGTGCTTTTGGTTGAGGTCCCGGGGGCCTCAGAATGATTTCGAGTGCTTAACGGAGAAGTTTGAGGTTGTTTGCACCCTCAGATTTTGCTGCTTCTGGTGTTTTCGCACCTGCGGTTTTGGGGCCGCAGGTGCGGTGTTGTACGTGCGAAAAGGGAAGGCGCAGATGCGGTTTGGAGGTGTAGAGCCAGGAGCCACAGATGTGGAAGAGGGAACGCAGATGCGGAGTCGCAGATGCGATAAGATGACCGCAGATTCGGTAAGCGACGTTTAATGAATTCCATAGATACAGAGCTATTGACAGAATATGAGGTACCGTAGAAGTGGATTTTGACCGCATATGCGGTTATGCCTGGGCAGAACACATAAGAATTTCATTTTCGCGAAATTGGGTTATTTCACCATTTTTAACTTCGGCTTGAGAGCTTTTGGACGATTTTGAAGGGAGATTTCAAGATAACTTCGTTCAGGTAAGGATTTTGGACTTCAAATACATTTTTATGGTAGAATTTCATGAATTAAAGCTGTAATTAAAGGAATTAAATGGTTAAAAATGGAAGATTAGGGCTTGAGCTTAAGAGGCCTTTAATGGAGGATTTGAATGGGTCATTTGAACCCCGATTTTGGTGTTCTTTATATGTATGAACTCGTGGGGAGACGAGAAATATATTTGTATGAAACTTTTTGAGTTTCGAGAAGTGGGTCCGGGTCTCGGATTTTGCTAATTTCGGGATTTTTTATATTTTTTGATTGTTTTCGCATGGGCCTTGTTCCCTTAGAATATTGTGATGTATTCGTTCTAAGTTTGACTAGATTTGATGCTTGTAGAGGCCGATTCGAGAGGCAAAGGCATCGCGGAGTAGTAATTTCACTGGTTTGAGGTAAGTAACCATTGTAAATTTGGAACTGAGGGTAGAAACCCTGGTATTTGACTTGGTTTGATAAACGCAGTGACGTACATGCTAGGTGACGAGCGTGTGGGGATGCACCGGTAGGGATCGTGACTTGGTCTTTCCCATAGCGACTATTAAGCCGCGTATTTGAGTTGGAAATCTTATATTATTCTGTATTTAGGTCTTTTATACTGTATTATTGAGTTGTATGCCATGTTTGGGGCCTTGTGCCGACCTGTAGAAACCCTTAGGGGAATTTAGATTGTTTTTCCTCACTTTACTTGATAAAAGCATATCCTCAGTCATGTTTTTACCTATTAAATCTCTAAACTGGTTTTACCATTCAACTCCTGCTGTGAGGACTGTTTGGGCTGAGTTCCCTAGTTTTTATTGTTTTGCCTGAGGGGCTGTGAGGTTAATGACTGAGAGAGGTTGAGAACCTAACTGTGAGGATATCTATATACATGTGAGTTATGGATCGGGCTGCACGTCGCAGCGATATGACGCTTGGGCTGTAGGAGCCCCTCCAGAGTTTGCACACCCCAGTGAGTATAGGTAACTATAAATATATGGATCGGGTTGCGTGCCGCATCGGCTACTATAATTCTAATATTTTAGATTATAAATGAGACGAGTGCTGAGAGTGTGTACTGTGTGATGAGAGTTGAGTCACAAGTGAGTGAGAGGCTGCCTAGTATTTTGAGTGATTATTTGCTTGAGGGGCCTTGTTATGTTGTTTTCACTGTTTCACTCTTCCTTTAAAAACTAAGTCTCTATTGGAAAATACAGGTAAGTATATCATTTCAAGTTTTAAACTGTAAAGTTGAGCTATAATCCTATTGTTATTTTTAGTTATTTGTTTTTAACTGCTCGTCACTTCTTTAAGTCCATTATTTACTTTAGTTACTTACTGAGTTGTCATACTCACGTTACTCCCTGCACCTTGTGTGCAGATCCAGATGTCCAAGGGGCAGAGTGAGGTCTTCCTACTGATTTAGTGTTCGCCGGAGATTACGAGGTAGCTGCATGGCATCCGCAGCCCTGTCTTCACCTCTCTATCTAGTTTATTTTTTTGCATTTCCTAGACTTGATGTACCAGATGTTCAGTTATGTATTAGAGGCTCTAGACTCGTGACACCAGATTATTGGGGCTGTGTAGTATTTGCTGTTTCGATTTTCCGCATGTTTCTGTCATCTTGATACTCATAAAGAATTCTGCATTTAAAACTTGTGCTAGAAATGGTTTCATGTTAATGGAAAATGGGTTGTGGTTATGGTTTTTGTCAGCTTGCCTAGTAATGTGATAGGCACCATCACGACCGGTAATTGGGATCGTGACAAGTAGAGTCGTCAGAGCTGTCACGCCTCCTTTTTTTCAGAATGGATAGGGAGTTTTTTCAATTAAAGTGACGTTGATCGAAACAGAATTATTTATATTCATTAAGAGTCGCTACTTTTAATATTTTATGGTGTTCCAAGTCATCGGTTTAAAGTCCCGAATCGAAAAAGTTTGACTCAGTTTTATTGTCCGCGAAATACAAAAATCGGGGTAAGGAATTATGTTAACCCAGGAGAAGGTGTTAGGAATTCCCGAGTTCCGTGGTTTTAGCACGATCGCTCAACTATTAATAATTGGCATAATTACCTAATTTATTACATATTTTAAACCTACGTGCATTTTTAACTTTCAAACCGCTTTTAGTGTTTATGAAATTAATTTCTGGAATAAGGAACGATGTCGCGCAATCATTTTGTTTTGAACACATTGCGAATTGCGTCACATGAAATTTACCTGCGATTTACCACATGTTTATTATTAACATTATTCAAAGTTATGGTTAGGTCACATAAAATGCACACCAGAATTCGGATTTGTATCATGATCACGCCACGGGAACCGTACCCGTGATCACGATGCTTTTATTAATTGCGCCTAAAGCAAGCTACGAGGTTTATGAATTATTTTCTAAACTACTTTAAGATTATTGTAAGGCAAGAAGTTGTGGATAAAGAATCATGATAGAAATGTATGTAAATTTACTAAGGGAGATTAGTAATATTAACCGTATCTAAGTTTGTTGGAAATGTTTGACAATGGTGAAGCATTCAGCTACTGTATCTTAGCATATGACCTTGACCTGAAACTGAAGCTTTCAATTAATGCTATTTCAATGATTACAATGATTCACAGAGAAAACGAGTCCGAACAATGATTGCAACAAAACCCACGAACCAGTAGCAAGAAACGATCAATGTCGGAAAAGCTTGAAACCAACAGTAACTCAGTCGACCTCCATTGATTCAATCAAAATCTAGAAAACTAAAAAAAATGGAGAAACAAAGATGTTTTTTTCGCAACAATAGAACCAAAAAGTGCTCATTATTTCTTTGTATTTTTTGCACGTGTGAATAATCGGGAAACGAAATCAAAAGATGAAACAAAATATTCCTTAAAAAAAGTCCTCCTCAGAAAAATCCGAGAGACACCCCTATATAGGTCGATTTCTGAGAAATGGAAGGCTAGGATTATGAATTTCACTACTAATCCTACGACTCCCATTAATCATCCAAACGTCCAAAATTGGGGGGGGGGGGGAGAGCGCGTGAGTGGGATGAGGCAAGATTCAGATGGTATGAATCTGTTATTTATTAGGCCACGTGAAAGGGCATGAGAGGATAGACCACGTGATTGGTTGGGGGGAATTTTCCGGTGGTTTGGGTGGTTGTTTCGCGGTAGAGAGGTGGAGGAGGGATGGGGGAACCATTTGGGTTAGAGAAATTAGGGTTAGGGTTTGGGGGAAGATGTGGCTTATATTTATTTGGGGGGGAAGACATGGGCCATTGGATCAAGCTGTTTGGACGGCTGACATTAAAACTGAGCTGGGGCGGGTCAAAGGGGTCGGTCAAGTTCTGGGTTTTTTTTTTAAAAGAAAGGATGTTGGGCTAAGGGCGAATTTGGGGTTAATTTGTATGGTTTTGACACAATTACCCACAAAAATAAAATTATTTACCCTTGTCTACCCATTTATTTTTCTACCCATAAACTAATAACATTTCCTACCCATAGTAGTTTTGTGGGAAAATTTTTCTTTATTCTCCAATTGTTTTTTATTTCTATGCTCTTCTTCTTCTTCTTCTTCTTCTTCTTCTTCTTCTTCTTCTTCTTCTTCTTCTTTCTTTTGTCCTTTTATTTTTTCTCATTTTCTTCTTATTTTTTTTCTTTTTTCCTTTTCTAATTTCATTTAACTTCTTTTTTTTTATGTTTTTTTTTTCATAATCTAATTTTATGTATTGTTTTCACCATTTTTTATTATTCTTATTTTTATACAATAAGAAAAAATAACTGATATAGTAAATATTTACTCACCTTTTTTTTAATATAACTAGTGTAATATACCTTTTGTATTTTTTTTATTTTCTTAATTCAATTATTAAACTGAAACAATATGAGTTGTCACTTCATCTCATTCACTGAACATCACACTGACTGATGCTAAGCACCATAAATTACATAATCAGATTTTAAGAATCAAGACGTGATTGTCATGCAAACCTTTATTTCTTTCCCTACAAATATCAGTACACACTCTACCATTAGCAGTAACACAATCAGTTATGGAGCAAGAAAGCATAATCTACGACCACCAAATCTCTATATATACTAGTTAGAATATAAATGATAATAATATATTGAAAAATACAATAAAAGTATAAGTAGCAAAAAAGACTTGTAGTACTATATGATACTAATATGGTAAACATGTATACCAACAAAGTATATGATTGCTATAGAATATTGCAACAATTATCTGCGACTATACTATGTACCAAAATATTAAAGGATACAATATAAGTATGAGAAAATTACATGCTTGCATTGCAAGCTAAATATTCGCAAAGCAACTTTCTCATTCCGTATACGAACAGGGTATATATTTGTATGGGGTCATTCCAACAATTGCCTATAACTATAGAAACTATTACATAATACACATAATCTATGTCTATCAGCACAAAAAAATTCCAATGCTGCAAATCATGTTTATATAAATAATTTTAGAATAGAATTCACTTAAGAATGCAGCTAAAACAACAAAAAAAAATGTTCAAACTACCATATGATAGCATTATGGTATATAACTATATCAACATGGTATACAATTTTATTTGTTAATTCACGGCAACTATATGACTATACTACTATTACATAACACACATGCATAAAGAGAAAGATAAAAAAAAAATAGTGTACTACATATTAATATAATAAATCATTTCAAGATATTGTACTATATTACTATTATTAAGAGAAAATCAAATAGTATACTAATTAAATGCAACTAATACAACCAAAATATGATTCAACTAGTATATGATACCAATATGGTATATAATTATATTAATAGGGTATACGGTTCTACTAATTAATTCCAGATAACTATATATGACTATACTACTATTACATAATACACATGTACAAAGAGAAAAATCAAAAAATAGTGCACCACATATTAATATAATAATATCTTTCAAGATATTGAATTGTAATACTATTACATAAAAAAACGCATAAAGAAAAAATTAAAATGATTACATAATAAACATGCATAAAGGAAATTTTAAAAAATTCAAAATACTATACTATTCTACATTGCTAAAGAAAAGTCAAATGGTGTACAAATTAAATATAACTAATACAACCAAAAAAGGTTCCAATTATCATATGCTACCAGTATAGTATATAGATATACCAACATGATATACAGTTGTACGCGAATAGTTTAAAAAAGATTTAATTATATTATTAAATTAAAATAATATTAGTTGTCACATAATCTAATTAACTCAATTTTTCTACATCATAATCTAATATCAGTCAACTTGGAAAATCCTCTAAACCTAAATTACCAACTTTCGGCAAAACAATACAAATCAACCTCCGGACCTCCGAATTCGACTCCGGGCAAATACTGTTCCAGGGTTATTTTCACAAAAATCAAATTTCGGTCAACATTTCCAGCTTAGGCTTCTAAACCAAGAATCAAAGGGACCAAAATAACCCGAAACCTTTTCGGAACGAAAATAAATCTCGCAAGTTATAAAGCCAAAATTATACGTGTGTAAAGCATCAAAAGGAAAAAAGGCGCAAATACATAAAACAGTCAGTTGGGTCGTTACAAATGATGACTACCTATACAACCTTACAATTTTAGTGGCAAACTAAAACCTTAGAAATTTTTATTCTTTTTTGATAGATTTTTTTGTTAGCCTTTTTTTTCCATGGGATGGATGATAAAGACATGAAAGGAAAGGTAGATAGACCCTATATCTACTTAGAAAATATAGGGATACTCAGAAAGAGAAGAAAGAAAGAGAGGAAAATAGGATAAGGGATGAAAGAAAAAGGGAGGAGAAAGGTTAGCTGCAGAGAAAACAAAAATAGGAAGATCGATAGATGGCCGGGTTATTATTTTTGATTGCATAGGTATGTATTGTAATTATTTCTAGAATAAGTAAAGTCGGGTAATATTTTTGGATAGAATAGGTATATAACATAATTTGCTCTTAATTTGAGGTAATTGGGCCACTGAGATTAGTTGTGGCCCAGTCCGAATTAAACAAGCTTTCCTTCTCTTTTTCTTGATTTATAGCTTACTAAATTTAATTAAAAATTCTAAACTAAAGTGTAACTTGTAAAATTACATTAATTGTTTATTTTTGACAAAAATAGCTAATTAACTTAACGCTAATGAAAGGAATTTACTAATTTGCAACTAAAAGCTAAAAATATAAAAATGGCATATATTTTTTTTTGTTTAATAATCCACTAAACTTATGTAATTAAATCCTAAATGCAATTAAAACCTAAAATGCAATGCATGAAATATTTTAGATATTTTTTTATATTTTTCTTCATGATTTTAAAAAATATTAACTGTGTATAAAAATGCAACTAAATGCAAACAATTAACAAAACTTTCCTACAAAATTCTATTAATAATGAAAATAGTTTAGGAAAACCTAATTTTAAATATTGTAGGAGTATTTCTAGTCGGGCAAAAATCACGTGCTCACAATCCTGCTAGAAAAATAAAATAGACGAAAGATCTATGATGATGCTCGTTTTGTCTATAAAAATATGTTCATCAATCAACTACATGGATGTATTGAAACCCCGGATTAGTTACATTTATTTACTGAACAATACCAATATTTCATACTGAAAAAATATGTTACATAATCCTTGTGAATTACTCTACAACAATATAAAGGTAATTAATAACAAATTAAGGTAGAAAGTTCAGAATAAAATTCAAACATACAAATGTTTTGGAATACCCGTACAAATGAAGTACTACTTCATTATAAATAAGTCTTTCTACATCATAAAGTATTACATCTCGCGTTTTCGTACGTTCAAAGTTTCGTCTTCAGTTAATTGATATAGACTCGGGGATGAGATTATCTTGAGGTTAATGTATTTACACTATTTATAACATGCGATAAGTAAATGTCATGAAGGCTAAAGAGTGCACGAATTAAAGAAAACAAGCTTCATTGAAAATGGTCAATTTGGAATAAAGCGAGGGTCGAGCGATACTATCCGATAATTATGGACTAGTATCATACAAGGTACCATATGGCCTATATAATTAAAAATAAATAGCATTTTTAAGTAATTTGGGATAATTTTTTTAAACTATGCGGATAGTTAATTAATTACGGAGTAACAGGACATTACCCAGTTAACTAATAAGTGGATAAAAATTTATAAATTATATCCCCGACACGTGACAAGAAGCCACAAATCAAGAAGTGACTAAGTAGTCACTTATGCTTAAGAGGCAACCTAGGAATGAATAATTATCCAAAAACAAGACACATATACACGTATTATAATTCAAAGGACACAAAAAGTAACGTTCATTTCGGAAGGAAAGCAAGAAGGATTTCATTCTTAATTTGAAAGGTTGGAAGCTAATTCTTCATAAAGGAAAACGTTGAAGCAGAAGCATTTCGTTTCAAAACAAAAGCTTCATCAGAAGCAATTTCGTCCAAATTTCAAAGAATCATAGCAAGATTTCGATCCTCAATTTCAAAGCGCAGAAACTTAATCCGTTTTTTGGGTTCTAAGTTCAATCCACGAAGGTTTCCAACGGAATATTATACAGAGTTTATCCTACTTCATGTATGTTAAGGTCATCCATTTTTTTCTTTTGGCATGATACAAATTATACTAAAGAAACGAGCAAATGCATAGTTTCCGTAAATTACTCTATTCATAGAAATATTAGGGGTGTCTATATTCTTGATTCCCCATGAAAATTATTATTATCTTATGCTCATGGGTCTCAGAATAATATGCAGTTGAAAAAGTTTATCCGGAAGAAATATTGAGATTACGGAAAAGGTCCAAATATGCCAGTGAACTATGCGAAATAGGGCAAATATGCCCGTCGTTTATAGTTCGGCCCAAATATGCCCAAACCGTCCAATAGTTGGGCATATATGCCCTTATTTAACACAAACCTGATTTTGTTTTCTTTTTTTAATTTATTGATACCAAATTAACCAAACCCAACTTAAAAATAACCCACCTGACCCGACCCATGTCCTATTTCGACGGGCATATTTGTCCTATTTCGCATAGTTCACGGGCATATTTGT
>MU730989.1:138218-171699 GCA_026770625.1 Nicotiana glauca
TCCTATTTCGCATATTTGGGTGTCATTATTAGATTTGTGGTTAGTTTTATGTTTTGAGGGAAGACTTGAAAATATGATTGTAATTGTTTATGGTTGTAATTGCTTGTGGTTGTTTGAGTTGTATCATTTAGATGCATTGTATTGTAATGATGGGACAAAAATTGTTGTAATATGCATTGTATTATTTCTGATATGTTTGGCTTTTCCAACATTTGAAGAAACTTTGTCACCAATTCATGACTACATTCATTTCAGTTACAAAAGCCAATTCACCAATGTCAATAGGGTAGCCAATCTTGGTATGCACGTTCAGTTACAAAAGCCAATTCATTTCAGTTAGCATCTCACTCAGTTAGCATTTCAGTTTGCCAATTCACAATCTTGGTATGCACGTTCAAAATTTCAGCAGTTAACATCTGTAAGCTAACTGAGAGGAAATTATGACCAAATCAAAACAACTTCAAAACAGAGATAATCAGTAACCACAGCTGTAAGCTAACAGTCACACAAATAACCAGTTAACATCTAGTATTATGCTAACATCAACAGCAGCACTACTAAATAAATAGTTAAACCAAGATAATATTCGCCAAAAATCAATATTTTTGTGCATAATAGTCATCCATAATTAGCCAACTTATGCTAAATTTCAGCATTTGGTACAGGGACTCCTTCTCCATTTGGCTTCATCTTCTTTTTATTTTTTCTTACTTCAGCTTGGAGCTGGCTAAGTGCAACTTCAGCTTTCTCCTTCAAAGTTGTCTTAGTTGGTGAGTAAGGAAAGTTTGTCGGCATAGACACCCCATTTTCCCCCCAGTAAATTGAATCCTTCTACTCCCAGTTGGTAGTCTTGCTTTCAGCCTTCTTTCCTTAAGTATTGTTTGTGACTCAGAGATGATTTGTTGCCTCAATAGTGGATCTTTCTCATCACCAATATTTGGACCATAAGCTTGTGATTGTTGTATTGTGACTTGAGAAGAGTAACCAGATTGTTGTGTTGTAACTTGAGAAGAGTAGTCAGATTGTTGTGTTGTGACTTCAGTTTCAGATTGTTGTATTTCCTCATCGCCAATATCTGGAACACCTTTATTTTGTCATCCAAAGAATGAGCTAATAATTTTGTTTTACTTTAAATTTCCTTTATAAGTTTGTTTTACCTTGATACAAGTCCTAGAATTGTGGTTCTCTCCACCACATATGCTGCATGTCATCACAGTTCCTTTTCTTGAATAACTCCACTCCCCCTTCCTCTTTCTTGCTTTATTAGGTTCCCTATTTCTCTTTACCTTGGGTCTATCCACAGTCTTGGCAATTTCGGGTGGATCCATCGCTTGGCTAGGATCAATTTTCCAAAATTTTATACCCCTAACTGGTTGAAACTTGTGCTTGTAAGTTAAGGAATATGCTTTTTTGCTACAGTACCAATATATTTGTTCCTTAGGATCATCCTTTCAAAAGAAAGAAATAACACTAATTAGCTAACTTGGAAAATATGAGCTTAAGTGAGAAAACTAACTTAAAATATTTCATACTCTATCATATATTATAGCTTTGATAGCATGGGGGCAAGGGATCCCAGAAAGTTGCCATAATCTACAAGTGCCTTTTTTATGTTCAAGATCCACAGTATGTCTATCATCACCTTCTGTGATTTCGTATCCAAGGTCACCATTAAACTCAACCTTGCAATAATGAGCAATTGCCCTATAGTCATTGTAAAGCATCAAAACACTTGGACTGTAGTCACCATTCTATTTTCTGACAAAATAGATGCATTGCGTCAAAATAGATAGAAGCAGAAATTTTACTGAAGCAGAACATTTTACCGTTGATAGAAGTCAAAAGAGATAGAAGCAAAATATTTTACTATAAGCAACATACCTTCAATTTTCTTTAGTAAGTAAATATCATCTTCCAGAACAAAATTCAGTTATATAAGAGGACAGTAGCAAATTGCTATACGTACTACCTGATTTTATCTTCATTGATAGCCAACAGATTCATAATCTTTATTCTAATCTCCTCGAGCATCTTGATAATTGGCATATGTCTATCTTCAAGAATCCATGCATTGAACGACTCGGTGAAATTATTGTCAACCATCATGTTTTTACATTGAGTGCTAAAATATGCTCTACACCAAGATTGTGGAGGATAATGAAGGAGATCTTTGGCGGCAGAAGCATCTTCATACTCACATAGCTCTTCCATCTTTTTTAGTTGATCTTTGAAATCTTCTTCATAAGTGCTCCAAGCATACCACCACAACAACTTCTTCATATGTCTACTTCTCCACTTCTTCTGCCAATTTGCCTCAATATGTCTTACACAATACCTATTATGAGCTTCAGGAAGTATATTATGCACATCATCAATTAACCCCTATGATAAAACAGGAACAAACAGTCATAAAAGGCAAAATATGTAAGTGTATACAAGAGATGAAAGTTCTAGTGTTTACCTTTTGCATATCTGATATGAAAGTCACTACTTGTCCATCATTTAGCTCCAAGGAAAGCTTCAAACACTCTAAAAACCAACCCCAAGTCCTGGCCGTTTCCTTGTCTACCACAGCCCATGCCAGAGGATAAAATTGGTTCATACAATCTTGACCAATAGCCACTAACAACTGACCTTAAATCTACCCTTAAGAAAGGTACCATCCAGCCCAATCAGTGGTCTCAAGCCATTTTCCACCCATTTTTAATGCATTGAAGCATATGGACATCCTTAAGAATTTTCTTTTCCCTTCTTCAAGAGCATTCTTTGATAAATTGATCACAAAATCACTGTCGGGATTAGATTGTCTTACTTCTTGTCCATATGCCTCGAGTTTGTTATAGTCATCAACAAAACTGCCCACCAACTTCTTCAGAGCCAAACCCTTGGCCCTTTTGAGCTTACTTTTGGACACATTTAAATCAAAACCACTCTCCAACTCAGCTTTCATATCCTGTAACTTGTACTTAGGATTGTACTGCACCTTTCTCTTGAAAAATTGGGCCAAAGTATTCTGATCAGCCCTAGCATTTTTGAAAGATGGATCACATTTGTGTTCATCTTTCAATGTTTTTGATTCTAATGGTAGGACACTTCTTATCATTTGAAATATACAGTCTAAAAGGGCAGCCTTCAACACACTTGTAACTAGCCCTAGTCGTATCAGTTTTAACCAACTTCAACCCTTTTTTATTTACCAGTAAATAGAAGTTTACTGCCCTTCTAGCTTCTACCATATTCTTAAATGTCATACCTACCTCTAACTCCTTAAAATGTTCCAACTTATCAGTTACAACCATATTCTTTTCTTTGACAATACCATCAAGTTCTATGGAATTATCCTCAAAACAATCTGATTCATCAAAAACACTTCCCCCAAGACTATGTTCGCATTCAGAAGCTACATCAATGTCTATAGAATATGTCTTTGTATGATCAGTAATATTTTGAAGCACCAAGTCCACTTTATCAATCATTTTCAAAGGACTTCACATGTAAAGCTATAGAAAAAGGGACAAAGAAGGGACCACATCAGCATATATAAAGTAGTCATATTCAAAATGCAGACAAAAAAAAATAGCAAACACTGTCCAAGATAAACCATCAAATTATCAAATTAACTGACTCTATTTTGTTCTTTAGATTATTAAAATACAAAAAGATATCAGAAACAATATCACTCCTTAATGGATTCTAACAAAGTATAGCTTGTCCCTACATATGAAACACCCACAAAAAAAAAATTCAAAATTCCATATATAACACACAAATAACGAATAAAGTAGTCATACATGAAGATGGAAGATGGAACACCCTAGCTTGTCATACTCAAAGATGGAAGAAGAAGACAGAATGAAGAAGATGACTTGTCTGTTGAGAAGGGAAAATGGGGTGGGGAGCATATGATTTAGGGCTGGGGGATTCTATTTTAGGTTATATATTTTGGGTCTTTTAAAATTATGATGGGTCGGGTCGGGTGGGTTATTTTTAAGTTGGGTTTGGTTAATTTGGTATTAATAAATTAAAAAAAGAAAACAAAATCAAGTTTCCGTCAAATAAGGGCATATATGCCCAACTATTGGACGATTTGGGCATATTTGGGCTGAACTATAAACGACGGGCATATTCGTCCTATTTCGCATAGTTCACGGGCATATTTGGACCTTTTACGTTGATATTATTACGTATTTTTCATGCATTTCACCCATTTATACAAGTGCATTGACCCATGACCAGATGGAATTATATACGCGTATATATGTAAATATATGTATATGAAATATGAAAAAATATTTTCGACGTTATATACGCACCACCACCTGATCAACTGGTATATATTGATGATGTTTCCCACAGTGGCCGAGACGATATGATGGGATTCCCTCAGTGGCTTGATGATATTATGTGCACTCAAATCTATGCATAACACGACATTTATACACATGTGCATGGCTTTATAAACGTTTTAGAATTTACAAAGTTATTCAGATTTAAAGGTGTATTTCCTTATTCCATGTTTCATCTATGTCTTTTATGTACTAATTTTCATGACTTACATACTCAGTACATTTTTCGTACTAACGCCCTATTTCACGGGGCCTGTGTTTCATGCCCACAGGTGCTGGTAGGCAAGCTGACGGTCCCCCTTCTTAGGATCTCTGATCAGCAAGAGTTTGTGTGCTTCATTTGATCCAGAGCTAATTTGATTTTGGTATGATACATTTGTGCATATATATATATATATATATATATATATATATATATATATATATATATGGGTATGATGTGGCTCAATCCCGTCTTTGTACAATTATGTTTCTATTACAGATATGTAGACAGTATGTCTAGTTGGGTTGTGTGTGGCCTTGTTAGTTTTCAGTTTTGAATGTATAGTTGTCTATAGCAGCCTTGTCGGCTTGCCCACTATACTCCGCATATATACGTACATATGCCTAGTCGGCAAGTTTCCTTCATGTATGTTGTTTTCATAATTCAGAAGATGTTATTCAGGCTCATATTTTAGATGTAGGCTTAGGGATGTTTGACAGGGTTGACTGAGGAACCCGTCGCGGTCCATCGGTTTGGGTCGTGACATAAGGAATGCAATAGTACTGTACTGAACAAAGTAATTTAGTCAATGCATCAGTTAAGCGATATAGCATGAGGTCTTAGAGATGGCTTTCTCAGGCATAAACAATGAACATTAATGATGACACTTGATGAAAGGTAGTGCGCCTGAAAATTTAGTCCTAAACATGATAACTAAGTGGGTTTCTAATTTGTAAGACAGATACAAGTAGACATGGATTAACACTCATATATGGGTTCTTAATTAGTACTCTATTTGTAGGGGCATATTTTTTAGGGTACCACAAAATTCAAAGAAGGATGAAGATCGCAATACATACAGAGATTAATCAAGGGGCATATGTAAACATTTAACTTGGTATGCATTTAAATAGAGTGCTGCATTTTTAATCGAGTTTTTTTGTTGAGTTTTTTTGTTCTTCATGTTAAAAGGAGTAATGAAGTGATTTATAACTATCAAGTGTGCTGGCACAATAATGAAAAGGTAGAAACAGAGTTTACTAACCTTCATTTTCCTTTGGAGCGGTCTCCAGTTCAATTTGTGGCCTCTTGGTAGAAGAGCCACCTTCTATAGTTAACTGTTTCCTCATACCTTCTTTGGATGCAACATGTTTTGTATTTGACGACTTCTAACTCTTTCTTCATCTCTTCTGTTGGTAATATTTTGCGATTCTATATTACTAATTTAGGAAAATTCTTTTTCTTATTGAATGAATAATATTCTGTACAATGTTTATATTTATACAGGTATTTGACAATCAACAAAGTACAACTACAGCTATACTAATTCCAAGTGATTAATTCCTATTTGTGGTCCTATTCACAATTGCACTATGATATGTACATATATTGTATAGCTTTAAAACGCATTTGGATAAGAATGTTCTTGAAGGATTAAGTGCCTTTCAGCTATATCCAATATGCTACAAAGATTGGACCAGATCTGTAACAATAGGGCCAGAACTTTGTTTGATTGGGCTTCTGATTTCTATTTTTTTGTATTGGCCCAATTACCCAAAATACTTGTTGTACCCGATAGACCATTGTATGACATTGGGTCTTGTTATTTCCATCATTCCATACAGTTCCTCTCTCTCTCTCTCTCTCTCTCTCTCTCTTTCTCTCTCTCTCTCTCTCTTTCTTTTTCTCTTTCTCTCTCTCTCTCTCTCTTTTTTCATCGTCGACTGTATCGTCTTTTTGTCGACAAAAATTGGGTTTACGGTTCGAGTCCAAGATTCCTGTCCAACACCCCCCCTCCTCCCAAGTTGGAGGGATGAGAAAGCAACCCCAACTTGGAGACGATTACTTTGTGTAAAGGTCCAAAAATAGGTTTTCTAAAAACGTTGGCTAGCAAAGATTTGGACTGAACAAAGATAAGGGGATCAATCCGGCGAGGTATTGTTGAAGGACGAAGTGACAATCAATTTCCACGTGTTCCGTTCGTTCATGGATTACAGGGTTTTTTTCTATGTGAATAACCACCTAGCTATCTGAATGAAGAGAAACTAATAAGGAGGGAGAAAATGAGAGATATGTTAAAGGCGTACAAGCCATGTCAGTTCTGCAATGACCTTCTTCATAGATCGGTACTCGGCCTCTGTAGAAGAAAGAGAGATAAAGATAGTTTCTTTGATTTCCATGGAAGAGGAGATCTTCCGAGGTTGATATAGAACCCACTTATGAGCGAGAGATTCCGGACAGGAGCCCATTTATATCCGCAAAAGGCGAACAATGGAAAAGAGGCGTCTGAATTCATAAAGAGTCCAAGCCCTAGTGAAGATAGAAGATATCGAAAATAGTGTAACCCTGCACCAAAACGAGGATGACGAGGGCTTTGCATATATTGACTTAAATGCTGAACTAGGAATGAGAGGTCAAAGGCAGTATGAGTTAAAAATTGAGCTTGCCCAACAGTCGCCTATAAATTTTTGGATCTTAAAGAGGTTCACCAACATCGGATCGAATCTTGCAACTAGGGCTAGCAGAGAAGAAGTTGGACGTGAATCAAGAACACCGAACTCAGAAAGAAGCTCCACTGTGAACTTTCTTTGACTAATAATTAGTTCATGTTTTTCTCGTAGTATTTCCATTCCGAGAAAATGATTATCTTTTCCAAGATCTAGTTTGGAATTCTGAATTGAGGAAATCCCTTTAGATTAGAAAGATTTGTAGGGTCTTCACATGTGAGAAGTATGTCATCGATATAAACTACAACAATAGAAATTCCAGAAGCTGTCTTTTTGAAAAATACAAAATAGTCATTAAGAGAGCGAGAATAGCCTTTGAAATTGAGTGCACCAGTGAGTCTTGCATACCACTGTCGTGAAGCCTGTTTGTGTCCATAAAAGGACTTTTTTAATCTGCACACATGATTAATAGAAGGAGAAGTCAATCTTGGTGGAAACTTCATGTATACTTCGTCCTGTAGATCACTATGAAGAAAAGCATTATTGACATCTAATTGAAATAATTAATAATTCATTTTGACTGCAACAACTAAAATATATCAAATAGTTTCTATTTTCACCACTAGACAAAAAGTCTCGTTGTAGTATATTCCTCCCCTTTATGTCCTCTCAAATAACTAGTCGATCTTTGAACATTTCATTACTTCCATCATATCTATATTTAACCTTACAGATTCATTTACAAGGTAAAGGTTTTTTGCCTCTTGGTAGGTCAATCACTTCCCATGTTTGGTTGGTCTCCAAGGCTTGAAGTTCTTTTGCCACTGCATCCTACCAACTGGGATGTCAAGCTTCCTGGGAGAAACTTGTGGGTTCAAGATATAGGAGATAAATTTTAAAAGGGATTGATTTGTAGGAGAGAGGTCTGTGAAAGTCATAGTAGTAGGAGAGACAGGTACTGCAAAATAAGAATTTGTTAGATCAGTCAAGTACACAACATTGCACACATAATCTATCAGATAAGATGGTGGATTGTGTTTCCTAGTAGATCTACTTAGTTCAGGTTGAAGAAGAATAGAATATGGAGCGGAATTGAACCTAAAGATAAGAGATAAGGTAGAAGTTGTTCTAGGTGATGTTATTAAGGGAGGGAGAGTAGTATTAGGACCTTATTCTAAAGAATGGTGATTATTAGACTGAGGGAAAGGGTGAGGTTGGTCTTGTATAGTAGAAACTTCTTTAGGGAAAATGGATGGTTAAGGTGAAAGAGAGGAAAAAGAAAATATATCCTCATAAAAAACTACATTTCTAGAAATAAAAATGATTCTAAATTGAAGATCCAACAGTTCGTATCCTTTCTTCCCGAAGGGATATCCTATAAAAACATACTTGACTGATCCAGATTCAAGTTTTGACATGTTATGAGGTAAATTATATGCATAAATGTCACGATCAAATTTCTATACCCGGTCGTGATGGCGCCTCTCATGAAGATAAGGCCAGCCAACTAACCCAAATCCTCTCTTTAACAATTATTAAACATAAATGAATAGAAAGTACAACTTATTGGTATTAAAAACTATTAATTACAACCCAACACAACCCGACCGGGGTGTCACAAGTCACGAGCATCTAAAGAAGACTGAACACCACTACAGGGCTAATAATAAGTACAAAATAAAAATATGGAGTTCAAAAGATGAAGTCTGGTGCCGCGAACTCTGGCGGTCACCTTGCTCAGCTACAATAGTAATACCTTCAATCCGCTAATAATCCGCTAATAACCCGCTACTGGGTGAACAATACCTACAACTGCACGCGAGGTGCAGGGAGTAAAGTGAGTACTCCAACTCAGTGAGTAATAAGAGTAAATAATAACTGAGCGGCAAGAAATCACGTAAGAGCACTCCATCATGCTATATGGAACAGCACAACCCTTTGAGAAAATAGTAAATTCGTGAAAATCCTTTAGAAAATATCTGGCTCAGTTAAAAACCTCTTTTGAAAATATCCTTTTCCCAATAGTCAAGCAAATGAATGCATAATCAGATAGTGCAAGTCCGCACATAAGTCAGCCCCTCGGGCATAACACTCCATTAACAAATAACACCAGGGTATCTGGTAACAGTGCAAGAATTAGCATGGATGCCAATGATATGAGAGTGTTGAATGTCATGCCACGTGGTACAAACAGGAACCAATGCACGAATGCAATGCAATGCACATGACCGCTGCGGCGCGCAACCCGATCCATTTGTGTACCCGCGCTAACTGTGGGGGTTCAGACTCCGGAGCTCCTACAGCCCGAGCACAGTATCAATATCACACCGCTGCGGCATGCAACCCGATCCATCCTCAGTCTAGAAATGCACATATAACATTGCTGCGGAGCACAGCATGATCCATGCTCAGTCTAGAAATGCACATAAGCCACTTGGGCAATATCAAAATAACAGTTCTCAGTTCAAAACGTCAATAACATGTTGTTTAAGTTTTCAAATCTTAGAAAAATGGCTGAGTTTACAAATTAGTATTAAAACCCTAGACCGAGATCAAATAGTATGCACAAATAATGCGAAAATAGTGATATCAATCCCTAAAGGATTCACATAGTTGGCACGAAGCCCAAACATGGAAATCAGCCCAGATTATTATGATAACAAGTAGTTCAGTCAAGTACGCGGTAAAAATCAACAACCGAGACGGACCAAGTCACAATCCCCAACGGTGCTCTACCCCACGCTCATATCCGGTGTGCAAGTCACCTCAATACAGCATTATGATGTGCAAATCCGGGGTTTCAAACCCTCAGGATATCATTTACAAGTATTACTCACCTCGAACCGGCGAAATCTCTAGCTCGCGACGCCTTTGCCCCTCAAATCAGCTTCCACGCGCGTCGTATCTAACCAAAATCAGAGCGAATATATCACATTATGCCAAGGGAACAATACCCAATCGAAAACAATCAAAATATAGCAAAATCTCAAAACTAGCAAAACCCGAACCCCGAGCTCGCTTTTCAAAAAATTACAAAACTCACATTACCGGATTCCTCGTCTCGCCACGAGTTCATACATACCAAGAACTCCCAAATCCGAGCTCAAATGACCTATCAAATTCCAAATTTGAAATATCAAAAACTCAAGCCCTAGCTTCACCCTCTTTTGATGAATGTCAACCCATTTTCATGTTAAATGTAACATAATTTCATGTATTTAGGCCAAAGAACTTACCTCCAATCAATCCTCCTTGAATCCCTCTTCAATTTGTACCCAAAAGCTCTTAAGGTTGTCAACAACGGAGGAAATAATGAATGGGGTCGTGGATGAAATAATATAAAAACCCTTCTGTTCGCCCAGATTTAACCCTATGCGAACGCGGTCAAAGCACCCGCGTTCGCGATGAATAAACTTTTGCTGACCATAATTTACTTTATGCGAACACGTCTTCCTGAATGCGAACGCGATGCTTTAAGCTCTACTATTACGCGAACGCGTTCCCTCTTACGCGAACTCGATGAATTACATACTCCAACTACGCGAACGCGGCCGCTACATCGGGATCGCAATGAACAACTTGACAGGGCTCCAGGCCCCCTTCTACGCGAACGCGGGACCACCCTCGCGAACGCGATGGTATACTCCATAGAACAATGCGAACGCGACCCTGAGCTACGCGAACGTGAAGACCATTTTCCAGGCCTCTCAACTTTACTCTACGCGTTCGCGACACACCCCACGCGAACGCGATGAACAAAACCTCTGCCAATTACATAGCTGAAAACCTGCAATACTATAAGTCCAAAAATGATCCGTTTGATCGCCCGAAATCACCTCGAGGCCCCCGAGGCCTCAACCAAAGGCACCAACATATCCCAAAGCATCATACGAACTTGTTCCATTCATCAAAACACATCAAACAACACTAAAATCATCAATTCACATCGGATTCAAGACTAAGTTTGTTCAAAACTTCCGAAACACGCATTCGATCGAAAACCCAACCAAACGATGCCCGAATGACTTGAAAATTTGTACACATATCCAATATCACCCAACAAAGCTACCGCAACTCTCAGAATGCCATTTCGACCCTCGGATCAAAATCTCACCTATCAATCGGATTTCGCCAAAATACTAACTTCGCCAATTCAAGCCTAATTCTACACCGGACCTCCAAAATCAATTCCGATCATGCTCCTAAGTCACAAATCATCAGATGAAGCTAAACGAATCACCGAAAATTACATCCGAGCCCTCTAACTCCATATTCAACATTCAGTTGACTTTTCTAACTTAAGCTTTCCTTAAAGAGACTAAGTGTCTCATTTCTTATCAAAACCAATCCAAATCAACTCTAACACACCACATACCGATAACGAAACATGCAGAAGCATGAAATGGGAGAAACTGAGAAATAACACATGAGACGACGGGTCGGGTCATCACATCCTCCCCAACTCAAGCAAACGCTCGTCCTCGAGCGTACCCAGAGTTGTACTAGAAGCAACCCAATAGCTAAAAGCCCTTACCAAGCGTATACCCGGGCTGATCCCTCGTCACCCTATCTCACATAGGTCTGATAACACAATATAGCTGAAATTTCATGGTCCATCTAAACCATAAACTATAGGCCCACATTGCACTTTCTGAAATCGTACACCAGATCAGAACTTCACATCTATACTCAGAATAAGCCCGAACCAGCTGTAACAACCCATACCTGCAACCTCAGGTGAAATCACATGATATACCACATAATCTAAAACTAGAACGGTAGCCTCTATTCACAGTGGTTGCCCACAATAACCAAATACCGATAGAAAACCTCTCATTAGCCAAAGTATTATTCCAACACTTTCATATACTGCCAACGATAAATAAAATACGCGATAAACCGTAACCATTCCTCAGATCAACCATACGTGAAGCCACTTCCTTTTCGACTAATACCATAACAAATCTCCGTGCCAAACCTCAATATTATCCTTCTAACAAGATGAAATCACATCTATTCGTACTCATTAATGACTCTAACGATCACCTCGACTCCAACACACCACTCTGGTGATATGACACCTCAACACAAGCCTAAGCCACAACTTGCATAATACACGCACCAATGAGAAACAGTGTGATCATACTCAAATCATGACAAATAACTCAAACGAAAGAGTTGTACCTCAAGCTCATCAGTCCATCACATCACAAGGCTGAGACTCCGTCTCCCATCATAGAAATAGAATACATGAAGCTACCCCGAAAGGTCATACCCCTGTGTGGCCTCGCCACAATGCGCGATCTTATCCAAATATTATTGTTGTTATTACGTCTGCTACTATTATAGATATTGGCTCGAGATGATGGTACGGGGGAGAATAGCGTCCTCCGATCTAAAAAGGGCGTTTAGACTTTACACCGTTGCTCGGGAGAGTATTCAGACTATACACCGTTGCTCACTCTCTAACCCTGGCCTGGTGTGGAACTTCATCCCTTGGGTTCTTTCTCCCAAGGGATAAAATGGCACCATCGGCCTTTGGGGTTGGGGCTCGCCGAATCTTCAACCTTTGGCTTCTACGGGTTATATCTATTTTTTCTGCCACTTCTGCATCTCCCTCATTTCCTCTTATTTATCTCCTCCCTCGGGGTTGCTGTCTCGTACAATCGAGCTGGGAGCCTAGAATAAGCGATGAACAAAGGAATTGCCTTCGAGGGTGCGAGCTCGAGGAGATGGCGTATGGAGATGCTGCTACCAGAGATGAGCCTTCGGGGATAGACCAGATCCTTTAGCTTTTACCGCGGGTGTGCACCCTTATGCTTCCTTGTTTTCGTGTAGAGATCTTTTGTAGGCTTTTGTAACCATGTGTAAAGTTATCTCGAGGTCCATTGTAAGGAAATTTATATGAATACAAAGGCGCTTTCTTAACTTTTGCCTTTAATACTTGCCCTATTATTGTATATTCTTGTGCACTTCGAGGATTTTGAATATTTTCCTTTGTTGACGATTGTTGATATCTAACTAGGGTGCGAGCATTCTTCCAATTCTTGGGCCGATTGAAATGGCTCGTTTTTTAGCCCATCGTTGTACCTCGGACCAAGCCTAAATTGGTATGATAGATTCGGGCCGCCGGTCCCCTCGAGTTTCATGGAGATAGTATGTCAAGTTTTGAAGTTTTTGAGAGTGGTATCCTAAGTAAAGTTCAGCTTCGGGTACCTAGAGATTTACTCTAAACTTGATGTAGATAATCCTTTAAGGAGTTGTAGGTAGGCCTTCATTGAGGGGTTTCCCATATTTATGCGATTTCTTGAGCCCTCATGGGCGGAGCTCGAAGTGTTTTTTCCCTTTTTGGGAGGAAAAGTGCGAGATCGGGTACCATCTTGAGCTCCATAATGGTGTTGAAGGCTTTTTGAATCTCAACTTCTTGTTAATGGAGGTCATCGAGGTCGGGTACCACCTCGAGACGGAGATGGTGTTGTCGGCTCCTTGAAACCTAACTTCTCATTGATAGAGGTCCTCGCGTTTGGACATTACCTCGGGATTGGCATCGAAGTCATCGGCCTCCTAGAGTCTAACTTGGGTAGACGGACCATTGTCGTTTCCTCACATATATACGGGATTGCTTCCGTTTCTTGGTAGATCCCACTATTTTAGATAGCCATCTTCCCGTTTTGGCTTTACCTTAGCACCAGAGTGCTTGCATAGGTTCCCGCTTCAATTTGTTAGTCTTGCCATTGCTATGACTGCGACTCTGGTGTCTGTCCAACAGAAAGGGGAAAGTTCCACTCCCATTGCTAAGAATCAGTGAGAGTTTTTCTTGAAGGTTACGTCTTTGATAAGAGAGGAGCATCTCGAGTTAGTGAGGAGAGATTGTGGATGGGGGAAGATGATAGCACTAGGCTTCCCTTGGATGAGGATATCGCGGACCATGCCGATGGATTCCTAAATGTTTACACATATCCCTTCACACTGGCCACCCTTGATAGGGTCGTGGTTGACTTTTTCTTAAAGTATCGGGTTACCTTAGAGTAAATACACCCGTCGTTTTGGCAAATAGTGCTGATGATAAGGTTTTTTGCGGGGAAAGAGGGGCTTGAATTCACGCTCTATCACATTGTCAGACTGTACCACCCCTTTCATAATCGAGGTCTGCTAACCTTGCGGTGCTGCTCCTCCACGCCCTTTGTTGCTAATGATGAGGAAGATGGAGATCAAGAGTGGGTTAGTCGGTTCGTCCGGGTCCGAACAAGTGATGTTATCCCCGTGGAGCTTATGTCATTCCCCGAGGAATGGAATTATACGCTTGAGTGGAGCCTACCGTGCTTTCTTGATTTTGCTCACGGTGAAGGCTGGTTTTGTAACCATGTTTCCTTCTTTTCTGTAGCAATTTCATGGACGTCGGGCGGTGTTCCTAACCTGCCCGATTGGGTTAGGAAGCTGGCGACCCACTCGACTTGCAACGAGCGTAGGTGGCGAGTAGTGTCTCGAGGTAGATGGGAGGCAAAACTTCATGGTGTGTGCGCATACTGCTTCTTCCTTGTCCTTTGGTCATTTTAAGAGTCACTTTTTCCCTTTTAATTTATCAACCCGGTTGTCGTAGGTATCAAAGAGCCTCCAAAGGCGAGGCCATGCTTCTCTGGATAGGGGAAGGTATTTCCAACTTTCGAGCCGAAAGATAACGATAATAAGCGGGTCACAGGGCAATGGCAATTATAACAAGGCAAAGCAAAGTCAGGCCTTTAAGGCGGAGATATCGCCCGAGCCTGCTGTACCTGAAGTTTCTTATTCTGAAAAGATGGCTCCTCAGAGTGGTCGTGCCTCGACCGTGGTTGATCCGTCCACGTCTAAGGGGACTGGATCAGCAGATGTGTGCTCGGCCTTGAAGTCTGCCGACTTCATCTTGCGGTGAGCTTCATCGTAGGTCTTTCAAACCCCATTCCTTCCCTTTCTTATCAAATTTTTCATCTGCAGACCTTTGTCAGGCTTAGGTCTGAGCTGCTCTGCCATGAAACTAGGCTCTGGAAAGCTCTAGATGATTGTAAATCCCTAAGGCTCCTTTGTGAGGAGAAGGAAGTTGAGTTGGCATACCGACAACATGAGGCTACCGAAGCTCTAATTACGAGAGTTATTTGATAGAGCAGGTAACTTCTCATCCTGGTTAAGTATACATTCCGCCTTTTTAACATTTTGGGTTAATGTTTTGCCTATCCAAGTTGCAGAAAAAGACGGAGGCCCCGGAATACCTCAAAGGTGAAGCCGACCGAATCAAGAATGATTGCGTCGAGCTAAGAGCTCGGGTGCAGTTTCAAGCTTCAGAGGAGAAAGGTGCCTTGGCTAGAGTTCCTACCTTCGAGGTCCAACTCTGCTTAGCTCGTGACAATGCTTCAATTCAAGTGGATATGATCATGAAGCTTGAGTCCAAACTTTTGAAGGTCAGGGCTGAAATTGTTGATACTCGGGCTGAAGTAGCATTGGGCCGGACTAAGGCTGATCAAGAGATGGCAATTTATTAAGGGGATGCCTCTGGTGCCCAACCTTAGTTGAATAGGGTCCTTGATCGTCAATAGAGGATCAAAGAATATGTTCGTTGCAAATCCCGAAGAAGGGTACTTGAGGAGATGGGCGCTAGAGGTTTTGTTTTCCCGGAAGAGCTGGTGCAAGCGACGGCGGACGAGCACGGTGCTCAGTTACTTTTGTCTGATGCCGAGGAGAGTAAATATGAGGCCGATATACCATATCCCTCAAGAACAGGGCGTAAACTTTGGGTGCCTTACAAAATGTGACGTATAGCCTAAACTTTGGGATTGAGTTTATGCCTATAGTAAGGTCTTACAAAATTTTCATGCCTGTTGAGGTCATACAGTTTTGTCATGCATGTTGAGGTCTTACAGCTTTGCCATTCCTATTTAGGTCTTACAGTATTGCCATGCCTGTTGAGGTCTTACAGTTTTGTTGTTATATTGAATCGATATTGCTAGACCGAGCTTGCCTGCTTGGGGTCTTATGGTCTCGAGTTTTTAAGTGAATAGTTATTGGAGACAATCTTCGAGTCATCAATTTTAATTAGGTTCGGGGGCCATTACTCATGTGCTCGGAGTTGCCTTATTGAAGGCTTTTATGACCTTGGAGCTTCTGACCCTGGGGTCATGCGCTTTCTGAGTCTGTGATACCAGTATCTGAGTGTTCGGGACAATTTTTCTTTTTAGAGATGGTTCGTAATCTCTGTGCCGCCTCATCGAGGTCTTATGAGTGTGGAGTTCCGACCCTGAGGCCATGCGGGTGCCGAATTATTGACGCTAGTCTCCGAGTGTTTAATAGTGTTCTCAATGGAGGAATCCTTGTTGTGAAAATGCTGAATTTTCTTTTGGAGTACGAGGTGCTTTGGCAAAAGATATTCTTTGATTTTTTGTCATAAGTACATGTTGTTTTGTTATCATACGACCCGTCTTATGCGGACGCGTTTCACTCGACCATTTGGACTGGTACATCATTTTGTTATTTGAAACTTGGCTTGTCATTCCCTATTTCCTCCGAGTGGATGACCTCTCAATGGGGTGCCCTCCGGTGAAAGGGGTTGATTGTAAATGAGGACTTGTAAGCTTTTTGGGTCCTCCTTAGGTAGCGTGTGGTCATTAAGAATCTTTTTGGCGAACCTTTCTTTGGGACAAAAACTCGAATGAAGGGAAAAGAGTGCAACAGATGCTATTAAGGCCTTTGAGATCTTTGGATTGGGTTAGTACTTTCGACCGCCCCGACCGGGTGTCTACATATGGGTTACTGCAAAATGATGAAAGGGGGAGATGGTCTTACCTTATCGTGAGGTGCGCAGGCGATATTTTGTGGTCTGATGCGTCCTTGTGGTTTGAAGAGAGGACTCGGTACCGTCCTCCGCTGTGTTTAATCGGGCTTAGCCGAAGTCGTGGTTTGATTACCCCTTGACTCTTTCGACAGTGGAGATATTGGTGTTGGCATTGTGTTCCGTAATGTGAACATTTTCCTTGCTGCATGTTGCTCCCCGCAGAGGATTTTAATTCCATCTTACGTTGGGGTTTCATCATTTGGCGAAAGAGGGGAAGGTACCATTTTCGTGCAGTGTGTCCGCGACAGTCCGAATAAGGATTTTATACCTCGTGTCTCCTTTGATGACATGGGATTTGGCATTCCAGTCTGCGCCAGCCATGCTGACACAGAGAATTGTCTCTCCTTTCATTGATTCGGCTGCCGTGTTGGATTCGTTAAAGATTGAAGAGGCGGGCGTGATTTGGCCCGGTAGTTCGAGCTGCTCTATATCTCTTTATCCGATAATGTTGGTCGAGCCACCTGAATTTATGAGCATGTGTTTTATATGAAATAAAGGAATGAGAAAGAAGGATACCAAAGTGTTGTTGTAAGGTTGGGGCGAGGTTACGGAGACTTCCTCGTCGAGCGTGAGGGAATCTTTGGATATGTATCCCCGAGTCCATTTTTCTCAAGTGCTCGATATTTTCATCCTCCTCTTTGCAAGTTCCTGGAGAGCATTGAGGCCCTTCTAACATCATGGTAATGTGTCGTGGCCCATTTGATTTGCTCTTCTTGGCTGCCTTTCCTTCTCGGGACTGAACTTGAGCTCGACTACTCAAAGATTCTCAGTAGTGACTTTTATTGGGTAGCTTGTTCATTTCTTTCGGAGTTGGCAGTGATCTTTGGTTCTATGGCCAAGTGTATTATGAAGTTTGCATACCGAGCTGTGATTCTTCTGGGAATGATCTGACTGAATAAGCTTGGGCCATCCGCTGTCTGTGATTTTGCTGACCGTGAACACGATGTTCGATACAATGACGTTGAATTTGTATTCTGATAAGTGAGGTGTTCTTATTGGCCTCGGGTATCCGTCGAACCCGGCTCCATTGAGCCCCCAAGGATATTTCCCTCGACCCATTCTCCGACCGTTGTGAGATAGGTTGCACTTCGAGGCATTCCTCCTATCTAGGGTGCAAAACTGGTATCTTTCTTCATTTAGTTTCGGTTCCCTTGACAAGGGCCTTCTTGGGTATACTGAGCTCGAGGGGGCTCCCAACTGACCATCCTCGATCCTAGTTTTTGACCGGTAATGGTTGTGGACGTTTGACCAGGTCATAGCTGGATACTCGATCAAGTTCTATTTTAACTTTTTTGAAGCCACCAAACTTCGTTTATTCAGTCCTTGAGTGAAGGCTTGCACGGCCCAGTCGTCAGAGATCAAGGGCACTTCCACTTCTTCCATTGGGAAACAAAGTACGAATTCTAGTAGTATCTCATTCTCCCTTTGTTTAATCTTGAATACGTCAGACTTCCTTGAAGCTACTTTCATGGCATCTGTATGTGCCTTTACGAGGGAATCTGCTATCATGGAAGATGAATCTACGGAGTTGGGAGCTAGGTTATGATGTCGCATCATGGCCCCCTATGAGAGTGTTTCTTCGAAATTCTTCAGTAAGATGGATCTGATTTCTTCGTCCTTTATGTCATTGTCCCTAACTGTGCATGTGTAGGCAGTGGCATGTTCGTTGGGATCTGAGGTCCCATTGTATTTTGGGAGTTCTGACATTCTGAACTTCTTTGTAATGGGTTTTGGAGATGCTTCTGCTGGGAACAGCCGCTGAACGAACTTCTTTGAATCTACATCTTTTAGGAATGGGGGCACGCCCTAGATTTGGTCGACCCTGAAGTTGTAGGTTTCAAACTTTTTGTCGTTGGCTACTATTATTCTCTCACCTAACTCGATCCTTTTGGTGAGATACTCGAGCACTTTTGCGATGGCAGGATTGGCTACTGATCCGTTATTGGTCAATCTCTCTGGTACCTGTTCGGCCGGAGGAGTAGCTCCTGGTCCTACTGTGCTAGGAATCTTTAGGTGGCTTTGCAGCTGAGTGATAGCCAACTGTTGTGCCTCGAGCATTTCAAAAATAATATGAAGATTAACTTCCTGTTCTTCCCGAGCTGGAATTTTTTGAGCTTCTTTTGGTTGCCATGTTGTATACTCATGTCTATGCATGAGGTTTCATCGACCTCATGCGCATCCTGCGAATCCGCGTTCGCTGAAATTGGTCCGGGCACATTATCAGGGTTTTGTGGTGGTGCGCCGATAACTGGAACGGCCATCCCATTTTCCCTATGCTTTTCGAGGTTGTCGTTCTCAACTCTGTTCACCGAACTAGACATTTTGACCTGAAATTGAAGATCTTGGACAAGAAAAAGTGTGAAAGATAACTTGCATTGTGTAATAAAACCAACAAGAAAATAATCACTATTATTTTTAGCCCCATAGTGGGTGCCAAACTGTTTACCGTGAAAATAGTAATGACAATTAAATTTGTTGATGGGACTCTAAAAATACGTGATCTATTTGTATGCTAGTTGTTGGAGCAGTTTATGTTGGATAAATAAGGTTAAAGGGCAAAATACGAGCTAAAACGGGATTATGATTAAACTAGGGGAGCTTGCTGTACGGGCCTCGGGCTAGCTAATGAGGGGCCTCGAGATCAATGCCTAGGCTCGGGCTCAAGCTATCGTGGATAAATGGGGAAGGGATAACAATTGTAATATAATCGTTAGAGGCTCTTTATGGCCTATGGGGAACAATAATTGAAGAACAAGTATGAACGTAATAATTGAAAGCAGTAATCCCGGGCAAATAAGTTAGAGAGAAAAAGAGAGAGAGAGAGAGAGAGAGAGAGAGAGAGAGAGAGAGAGAGAGAGAGAGAGAGAGAGAGAGAGAGATGTTATGGATTTAATGTTAAATAGTTGGAGCAACAGCAGCCCCTTTACAGATGGTTAGGATCCCCTTTATATAGGAGAGGAGTCCTGTCATAGTACAAAAAATATATTAATTATAAAGGCATGGAGATGGGATGGCTAGATGCGATGCCTTGATACAGGCTCTGGGTAGGTCGGCTTTGTCAGATTTGGCCGTTTTCCTTGGGAATTCACCATTTTACTCTAGTCTCGATCCATATCCTTTTTATGTCAGACCTAAACGAGCCCCGAGGGAGGAATATCGATCATGGCCTTGCGTCCTCGAGATCTCGAGGTATTCTTCTGAAGTGACTTGATAGCAAGAAATTAGACCCTCTGATTTCGCCACATACAAAATGACAAGACAAAGCAAAGTGTAAAAAATTGGACCATCATCCATATCCTAGTAGAGTTTTTAAGATTTGGTCAAATTTTTTATTTAGATCGCTTGTCGGCAAACTTTTAGTTTGCTTTGACATAATTATATTAGTTGTAACTACAGAAAAGAAAAAAAAGAGTTCTTAAGTAATTGACGTTAGGTGCCACCCTTGATAACCCAAAGTGATCCAACTTGCTAATACTACAATCCTATGCTTTAAACCACCAAATTCTATATGAGTAGCTTAGAGGCAGATCTATAATGTCATACATGCACATTCATTACTTTCAGCTTAAACTATTCACTACTTCCATCTTGAATTATATGTTACTTATTGTCATATACGTAACATCGCACCTATGTAGATGTCTATTTTTCACACGAACACTCTATCTTTATATAAAAGATTAGTTTATAACTACTAATAGGTTGTGATGTTCTCTTGAGGATCTGAAGTCCCGTCGTACTTTGTTATGTCAGGCATTTTGAACCGTTTCGGAATCAATTCAGATGTCGTGCTCGGCTTGAACGGTAACAGGGGGTACTTCTTTGAACCTGAGCCCTTTAAAACTGGTAGTTCGCCCTGAATTTGATCCATTTGGGAGTGAAACTCCTTCGCGTTCTGATCCATCCACTCGTTCATTTCCATCATGAATATCATGAGTTCAATATTAAAGGGATCATCGCCATTGTTATCGGATCCGCTGTCAACCCCCCGGCTCCATTAAAGCTGACCTCTCCATTCGGGGTATTATTATCAACTCTTTGAGCTATTTGATTTTCGGTAGCACCGGGAGGAACAAGGCCTCTTTCGTTCGCATTGTTGGAAGAGCCAGATAATGTTTGCTTTAGTGATGTCATGACCTGGTCTTGCCTTGAGATGGCCTATGATGGCCTTTTGTTGCTTTCTCAAGATCATTAATTTTTCCGCAGCGTGCTCGTCATCAAGAGTTGTCTCCAGGAGTAATGCTTCTGAGGACAGCAACAAGAACAATATCAGACAAAAAGTAAAGTTGTATTATTTAGCTTGAGGATAAAGTATGCCACTAGTTTTGTCAGAGATTTGTATCTTCTACAATGATTGTTGAATCCTTATTTATAGCTATACCTACGAAACAAGATCCTAGGATCAAGCCCCTCTTAAATGACAATAATGGGGGTCATTGATGAAAATGTATGTGACGACCCGGCCCTTCGTCTTATGTGTTACTGCCTCGTTTCTCCCATTTTGTGCTTCTTCATGTTTCGTTATCGTTATGTGGTGTGTTAGAGTTGATTCGGATTGGTTCTGAAGAAATGAGACACTTAGTCTCTTTAAGGAAGGCTTAGGTTGGAAAAGTCAACCGAGCATTGATTTATGAGTTATAGGGCTCGGATGTGATTTTCGGTGATTCAGTTAGCGTCGGGAGGTGATTTGTGACTTAGGAGTGCGATCAGAATTGATTTTGGAGGTCCGGTGTAGAATTAGGCTTGAATTGGCGAAGTTAGTATTTTGGAGAATTCCGGTTATTAGGTGAGATTTTGATCTGAGGGTCGGAATGAGATTCCAATAGTTGTTGTAGCTTCGATATGTGAATTGTGATGTGTGTGCAAAATTTCAGGCAATTCAGACGTCATTTGGTTGGGTTTTGATCGAATGCGTGTTTTGGATGTTTTTAAAGAACTTAGGCTTGAATCCGATGAGAATTTATGATTTAAGTGTTGTTTGATGTGTTGTGATGATTGGAACAAGTTTGGGTAATGTTTTAAGATGTGTTGGTGCTTTTGGTTGAGGTCTCGTGGGCCTCGAGGTGATTTCGGGTGGCAATCGGAAGGAAATTGAAGTTGGAAATTGCAAGTTCTTGGATGCAGCAGGTATTTTCGCATATGCGGAAAGCCAACCGCAGATGCGGTTGCGCAGAAGCGGAGATGTCATTGCAGGTGCGAAAGAGGGTATGGTTGAGCAGTTCCGCAGAAGCGGAAGTTGTTTCGCTTATGCGAGTCCGCTGAAGCGGACATGAGGTCGCAGAAGCGGTTTGACCTGGGGGTGAAGTTTCGCAGAAGCGAGAAATTGTGTCGCAGAAACGGCCCCTATGGTTTAATGAAATTCCGCTTAAGCGGATAGAAACGGCAGAAGCGATTATGCGGAAGCGGGCATGGGGACCGCAGAAGCGGACACCCCTGGAGGCCAGTAAGGGTTTATATTCATTTCATCTGCGAGGGTTATATAATTTCCACTATTTTTTACCAAGCTTTGAGAGCTTTGAGGCGATTTTGAAGAGGGATTCAAGGAGGAATGAGTTGAGGTAAGTTCCTTGGCTTAAATACATGAGATTATGATAGATTTAACATGGAAATTGGTTGAAAATCATTAAAGGGGGTAAAGCTAGGGCTTGAGTTTTTGATATTTCAAATTGTGATTTGATAGGTCATTTGAGCTCGAATTTGGGAGTTCTTGGTATGTATGAACTCGTGGCAAGACGAGGAATCCGGTAATATAAGTTTTGTAATTTTTCAAGAAGCGGGCCCGGGGCTCGGGTTTTGCAAGTTTCGAGATTTTTGCTATTTCTCGATTGTTTTCGATTGGGTATTGTCCCCTTGGCATATTGTAATGTATTCGCTCTGTTTTTGGTTAGATTTGATGTGCGTGGAGGCCGATTTAAGGGCATAGGCGTCGCGAGCTAGAGATTTCACCGGTTCGAGGTGAGTAATGATTTTAAATGATATCCTGAGGGTTTGAAACCCCGGATTTGCACACCGTAGTGCTATATTGAGGTGACCTGCAGGCCGGATAGCGAGCGTGGGGTAGAGAACCGTTGGGGATTGTGACTTGGTCCGTCTCGGTTGTTGATTTTACCGCGTAATTGACTATGACGTGTTGTTTTTCACTACGAATTGGGCTTATTGCCGTATTTGGGGCTTATTGGCGACTGTTTGAACTCCTTGTGAGCTATCATCACTGTTTTCCTCACTATTTGAAATATTATTTGAACTCTGTCCATTTGAATTACACTGTTTCATGAACTCAGTTATGTTTTTACTCAACCTTGAGTTTTACTGATATTTGAACTACTGTTTGAGCTGAGCATTCTGTGAGGATATGCTGAGTGATGTGAGGAGGCTTTCAGGCCTCAAGTGTATTGTGAGGAGGCTTTTAGGCCTCGAGCGATATATGAGGAGGCTTTCAGGCCTCGAGTGATATGTGAGGAGGTTTTCAGGCCTTGAGCGATATGTGAGGAGGCTTTCAGGGCTCGAGTGATATGCGAGGAGGCTTTCAGGCCTCGAGTGTATTGTGAGAAGGCTTTCAGGCCTCATGTTGATATGTACAGGCTTTCAGGCCTTATGATGATATAACGTTTGGGCTGTAGGAGCCCCTCCGGAGTCTGCACACCCACAGTGAGCGCGGGTACCCTTGTGATTTGAGAGTGAGCCCGAGGGGCTGATGTTGTACTGTGTGACTGATACTGAGCCCGAGGGGCTGATACTTATCTGAGTGATGTGATACTGTGCCCGAGGGGCTGATACTGTTCTGAGCATTTGATATGGAGCCCGAGGGGCTAGTACTGATTTGAGCTGTGCCCGAGGGGCGAACTTTTATATGCTCATCTTACATACTTATTTGCATTTTTACCTGTTATACTGTGCTATTTGTGACCGAGGGGCGAATTTTTTGTGCTAATCAGCACTAACTATTTTTAAACAATTTTTGTAATTATTGAAAAGACCATTTTCAAAAGAGATTTGAACTGAGCCGAAACATTTCTAAAGAGTTCATTGATTTCACCGTTTTTCTAGGAAATTGTACCTGGCTTCTGTATAGCCTGTTGGTTGCTTTACATGATTTCTTGCTGCTCAGTTATTATTTACTTTTATTACTCATTGAGATGGAGTACTCACTTTAATCCCTGCACCTCGCGTGCAGTTGCAGGTATTGTTCACCCGGAAGCGGGTAAATAGATGATTGAAGGTATTACTACTGTAGTGGGCAAGGTTACCGCCAGCGTTCGCGGCACCGGACTTCATCTTTTGATTCCAGATTTTATTTGTATATTATTATTGGCCTAGTAGTTGTGTTCAGTCTTCTTTAGATGCTCGTGACTTGTGATACCCCGGTCGGGTTGTGTTGGGTTGTAATTAATGGTTTTAATGCCATTAAGTTGTATTTTCTATTCATTATGTTTAATAATTGTTAAAGAGATGATTTGGGTTAGTTGGCTGGCCTTGTCTTCACGAGAGGTGCCATCACGACCGGGTTTGGAAATTGTGTCGAGATGTGATCTCCGTGAGTTTGATGTTGGGCCAGTCTGAAGGACTTGAGACCGGATCTTTGCCTATGGCTTGAGCACCAAGGTGCTGATTATGTGAGCAAGTGTTTTGGACTTATATGTTCGGTATTGTCCCTATTAGCCGGAATGGCGGTTTGGTATTCATGTGATGAGTATGTTGGTACTACGAGATGTATCTATGTGATCTTAGTAGTGACGAAGGAGTCTGTTGAATGATAGATGAGCTGGTAAGTGTTCGATTCCTATTGTGATCTATTGTGTAGCCCAGAGTTATGGACGTGTGAAGAATATTTTCGTGTCTCCTAGTTGGGAAGTGAAGTGTATTACACGTGGCAGTATGAGTTCAGACTCAGGAAGACTAATGACTGTGTAACGTATATGATGGTAGAAAGTATGCTGAAGTACTAAATTGAGGCGAAGCAGGTGGGTATCTCCTGCGGAGTGTTCTTAAGTGACATGGTTCTTATGTGTATGTTAGAAGATCTCATATATAATTGAAGAGTACGTGTTGAAATTTGAAAATTCGGGTCGCTTAAGATAGTGGACTCAACTGAGGTCGAGATGAATGCGAGATGTGTAGAGGATTACGGTACTAGATGATCTGTGTTTTTACAAAACTTGTACATGATTTGAGTTTAATATCACTATGATATCGTGGCATCATTAGAGTAAAAGTATTATGGGCTATTGAGTGTGTCCTGATATATGGTTTCGAGCCAAGCTGGGAAGGTTGCTATTGATTAGCTAATTGCATGGTTATGTGCTATGTTGGTTCTGATTTGAGGCATGCTGGCGAATCAGTTCTGGTCGCGGAAATTTAGCCGATGATAGCACGAGTGAAGCAAAATTTTTGACAAAGGTTATATGGTGCTTCGTAGATGTGAGAAAATAATATGATGTCTTGAGCCGTTGTTGATAAAGAATGCTAAGTGTATAGGGAAGAAAGATGGTTGTTTGTATTGGTATGAGACTATGTTCTACAGTGTCAGAGTGCTTTGAGGCACGAGTGGTTCTTTTCGTTAAGTCAGGTACTTGGCAGTTTGAATAAGAGTGGATGACTCTTGAGAATGGTTTGAATGTGTTCAAGATTCTACATGTAACAATCAGGTGCCTTAAGGTCATGTATGTGGTTAGAGAATGTGTTTCATTGGAAAAGGTCAAGAGTCGTGGTGTTTTTATGTGATTATGGGATCCTATGTGTCGGTACCTGGGAAGTAAAGGAAGCGAATCCAGATTTGCAGGAAGTTCTTCAAGTAAAGTGTTCTGGAACGTGGTATTTCTGGGAAGCACTAGGAGAGAGTATTCAGTAGCTTATGGGCCTTAAACAGTGTGGTCTTATGTTCGAGTCTCGTGTGGTAAACCTGGGTTGAGGCATTGTGGTGCTACGGCAAGAGGGAATATCAAGTTGATGATGAATCAGAAGGGAAATTAAATAGATGGAAGAGCGTGGAAGTAGACCGAATCGGTGTGGTAAGGATATGATTAATTTCTTTGTATGTGTTCAAAGTAATAAGACCTTACAGGCATTTTGCAGCAATGTTCTTGAGTTTTGACAGCTTGCTTAGCTTGGTTCGGATAGAAGGATCCAGTCCTGACAGTTTAGCTTGTACAAATGGAATTGGCAGAGATGTTGTTATTGGGTTTTGCTGTGGTTTGAAGATGAGTATGTTTTCTAAGGGTATGCGAAGCATGGAATGTGTAATGATTTTCTTCTAAATGGGATCAATGAAGTGCGTCGATGTCTGCGGCGCGGAAGGGAGATAAAAGAAAGGAGGGTACGGTATATGCTATATGTTGTGGAGGATTGGGGTTTGTGTGTGTAAGGTTACAGTTCAGTTCATAATGGGAAGTCATTAAATTCTTAAGCAGCTCGGGCAACTGCAAGTGATTTAAGAATCAATCTTCAGATGATTAAGGAAAATGGTACTGCTATTCTAGTGATTTGTCGGGGGTATATGTTCAGTAAAACGGGGAAGGTAATGTAAACTGATAATACTTCGGTTGTATTACGGTATTTCCTTGTTAAATCAACTGCTGATATCTGAGTCTGTTTGATGGCACAGGAGAATTTTAGAATGTCTTTCGTGGAAAGATGGGATATTTGAGGTGTGACATGTATTCATACTGTAGAATTTGGGATCAGGTACAGTGATTCGTGTGCTATATGGAGTTGGAGACTGGGAGTTCAGGTTCAGACTGTGTAGCGGTTGTGGATCGTGTGTATTGGTAACGTTAGAAGCTATCGGGGTTTGGAAGCCCGAGTGGATCTTTCTTTGCTTGATATATTAGATTTTGGATACGATATTGGGGTATAGACTGGTTGTCTCAATGTTGGGTTATTCTAGACTATTGTGCTATGGGTTATGTTGGAAAATGCCACAGGTTGCATGGCGAGGTGCATCGGATTATGTTCTAGCATAGTGGTTTGTATTCCAAAGACCAACGGACGGCTGGGAAGGATTTTTTTCCTTAATTGGGCCTTTGTGGCGAATGTCGGTGTAGAGGTTTCTACCATTGATTCAATTCCGGTATTGAGGGGCCTCAGTTGTGTTTGAGTTTTGTAGCTTACAACGCTATATGTAGATATCATTTTGCACTCAGTATGCTTATGACCAATACTCGGTATTTTATTATAATGAGCAAATTTGGCTCGATGTGCATCTCCCTATGTGAGATATTTGCGTGGATCGGGTGGCACGCCGCCATGGGTATGTTATCTAGATCGGGTTGCACGCCGCAACAATGTGATTTTGAGAATAGTTTTCCATATGTTACTTTGTATGCCTTGTTTCCTAGTTTCTAAGGAAAGTCCGTATTGGGTGTTGCTCGGCGAATGGCGCACCGGTTGTGTCCTTTCAGGATTGAATGGTGTATATTACTTGCTTCACCATGGGTATGATGATTTGTTTGGGTTCCAGATATCAACTGTGCGTGGCTGTCAATTTCGAGTATAGAGACTTGAGGTGTCTCGAGCGGAGCAGTGGTTGGATAGGATCGTGCATTGTAGCGAGGCTACGTAGAGTTATGACCTTTCGAGGTAGGTTCAGGTGTTCTGTCTCTATGATGTGAGATGGGGTCTCAGCCTTGTGTTGTAATGGTACTGATGAGCTTGAGGTACAACTCTTTTGTTTGAGTCATTTGTCATGATTTGAGTATGTTCAGACCGTTCCTCATTGGTGCGTATATTATGCAAGTTGTGGCTTAGGCCTGTGTTGAGGTGTCATATCACCAGAGTGGTGTGTTGGATTCGAGGAGATCGTTGGAGTCATTAATGAATACGATCGGATTTGATTTCAGCTTGTTAAAAGGATAATATCGAGGTTCAGCTCGGAATCTATTGTGATATTAGTCAAAGGGAAGTGGCTTCATGAATGGTTGATCTGAGAAATAGGTTCGGTCTATCGCGCGTTTTATCTATCGTTGGTAGTATATGAAAGTGTTAGAATAAGACTTTAGTTAATAAGGGATTTTCTAGCGATATTGGGTTGTTGTGGGCAACTGCTGTGAATAGAGGCTATCGTTTCGAGTGTTTGGATTATGTAGTATATCAAATGATTGAGCGTTATTACAGCTGGTTCGGACTTATTCTGAGCATAACTGTAAGGTTTTGGTCTTGTGTATAACTTCGGAAAGTGCAATGTGGTTCTACGATTTATGGTCTTGATGGGCCGTGAAATTTTAGCTACATTATGTTATCAGACGTATGCGAGATAGGGTGACATGGGGTCACCTCGGGTATATGCTTGGTAAGATCATTCAGCTATCGGTTGGCTTCTAAAACAATTCTGGATACGCTCAAGGACGAGCGTTTGTTTAAGTTGGGGAGGATGTGACGACCCGATCCGTCGTCTAATGTGTTACTACCTCGTTTCCCCCATTTTGTACTTCTTCATGTTTCGTTATCGTTATGTGGTGTGTTAGAGTTGATTCGGATTGGTTTTGACAAGAAATGAGACACTTAGTCTCTTTAAAGAAGGCTTAAGTTGGAAAAGTGCTTGACTTATGAGTTATAGGGCTCGGATGTGATTTACGGTAATTCAATTAGCTTCGAGAGGTGATTTTTGACTTAAGAGTGCGATCGGAATTGATTTTGGAGGTCCGGTGTAGAATTACGCTTGAATTGGCAAAGTTAGTATTTTGGCGAATTCCGATTGTTAGGTGAGATTTTGATCTGAGGGTCGGAATGGGATTCCAAGAGTTGCTGTAGCTTCGATATGTGAATTGTGATGTGTGTGCAAAATTTCAAGACATTCGGACGTCGTTTGGTTGGGTTTTGATCGAATGCGTGTTTCGGAAGTTTTTAAAGAACCTAGGATTGAATCCGATGAGAATTTATGATTTTAGTGTTGTTTGATGTATTTTGATGATTGGAACAAGTTTGGTTAATGTTTTAAGATGTGTTGGTGCTTTTGGTTGAGGTCCCGAGGGCCTCGGGGTGATTTCGGGTGGCAATCGAAAGGAAATTGAAGTTGGAAATTGCAAGTTCTTGGCTGCAGCAGGTATTTTCGCATCTGCGGAAAGGCAACCGCAGATGCGGTTGCACAGAAGCGGAGACGTCATCATAGGTGCGAAAGAGGGTGAGGTTGAGCAGTTCCGCAGAAGTGGAAGTTGTTTCGCTTATGCGAGTCCGCTGAAGCGGACATGAGGTCGCAGAAGCGGTTTGACCTGGGGGGTGAAGTTTCGCAGAAGCGAGAAATTGTGTCGCAGAGGCGACTGGTTTAATGAAATTCCGCTTAAGCGGATAGAAATCGCAGAAGCGGTTACGCGGAAGCGGGCGTGGGGACCGCAGAAGCGGAAACCCTTGGAGGCCAGTAAGGGTTTGTATTCATTTCATCCGCGAGGGTTATGTATTTTCCACTATTTTTTAGCGAGCTTTGAGAGCTTTGAGGCGATTATGAAGAGGGATTCAAGGAGGAATGAGTAGAGGTAAGTTCTTTGGCTTAAATACACGAGATTATGATAGATTTAACATGGAAATTGGTTGAGAATCATTAAAAATGGGGTAAAGCTAGGGCTTGAGTTTTTGATATTTCAAATTGTGATTTGATAGGTCATTTGAGCTCGGATTTGGGAGTTCTTGGTATTTATGAACTCGTGGCGAGACAAGGAATCCAGTAATGTAAGTTTTGTAATTTTTCGAGAAGCAGGCCCGGGGCTCGGGTTTTGCTAGTTTCGAGATTTTTGCTATTTCTCGGTTGTTTTCGATTGGGTATTGTCCCCTTGGCATATTGTAATGTATTCGCTCTATTTTTGGTTAGATTCGACGCACGTGGAGGCCGATTTGAGGGTAGAGGCGTTGCGAGCTAGAGATTTCACTGATTCGAGGTGAGTAATGATTGTAAATGATATCCTGAGGGTTTAAAACCCCGGATTTGCACACCGTAGTGCTATATTGAGGTGACTTGCATGCCGGATAGCGAGCGTGGGGTAGAGCACCTTTGGGGATTGTGACTTGGTCCGTTCCGGTTGTTTATTTTACCGCGTAATTGACTATGACGTGTTGTTTTTCACTATGAATTGGGCTTATTGTCGTATTTGGGGCTTATTGCCGACTGTTTGAACTCCTTGTGAGCTATCATCACTGTTTTCCTCACTATTTGAAATATTATTTGAAATCAGTCCGTTTGAATTACACTGTTTCATGAACCCAGCTATATTTTTACTCAACCTTGAGTTTTACTGATATTTGAACTACTATTTGAGCTGAGCATTCTTTTTTTTACTGATGCCCGAGGGGCTTATGATTATTTTGAATTGATTGAGGCCGAGGGCCATATGTAAGGATATGTTGAGTGATGTGAGGAGGCTTTCAGGCCTCGAGTGTATTGTTATGAGGCTTTCAGGCCTCGAGCGATATGTGAGGAGGCTTTCAGGCCTCGAGCGATATGTGAGGAGGCTTTCAGGCCTCGAGCGATATGTGAGGAGGCTTTCAGGCCTCGAGTGATATATGAGGAGGCTTTCAGGCCTCAAGTTTATTGTGAGAAGGCTTTCAGACCTCATGTTGATATGTATAGGTCAGGCCTTATGATGATATAGCGCTTGGGTTGTAGGAGCCCCTCCGGAGTCTGCACACCCACAGTGAGCGCGGTGATTTGAGAGTGAGCCCGAAGGGCTGATGTTGTACCGTGTGACTGATACTGAGCCCTAGGGGCTGATACTGATCTGAGTGATGTGATACTGTGCCCGAGGGGCTGATAATGTTCTGAGCATTTGATATTGAGCCAGAGGGGCTGGTACTGATTTGAGTTGTGCCCGAGGGGCGAACTTTTATGTGCTCATCTTACATACTTATTTGCATTTTTACCTGTTATACTGTGGTATTTGTGCCAGATGGGCGGATTTTCTGTGCTAATCAACACTAACTATTTTTAAACAATTTTCGTAATTATTGAAAAGATCATTTTCAAAAGAGATTTGAACTAAGCCAAGACATTTCTAAAGAGTTCATTGATTTCACCGTTTTTCTCGGAAATTGTACCCGGCTTCTGTATAGCCTATTGGTTGCTTTACGTGATTTCTTGCTGCTCAGCTATTATTTACTTTTATTACTCATTGAGTTGGAGTACTTACTTTACTCCCTGCACCTCGCGTGCAGTTGCTGGTATTGTTCACCCAGAAGCGGGCCAATAACTGATTGAAGGTATTACTATTGTAGTGGGCAAGGTGACCGCCAGCGTTCGCGGCACCGGACTTCATCTTTTGATTCCAGATTTTATTTGTATATTATTATTGGCCTAGTAGTTGTGTTCAGTCTTCTTTAGATGCTCGTGACTTGTGACACCCCGGTCAGGTTGTGTTGGGTTGTAATTAATGGTTTTAATACCATTAAGTTGTATTTTCTATTCATTATGTTTAATAATTGTTAAAGAGATTATTTGGGTTAGTTGGCTGGCCTTGTCTTCACGAGAGGCGCCATCACGATCGGGTTTGGAAATTGTATCGTGATAATGTAGCGGTACGCCATGTATGCCAAAGTTATCTGCAACGGCTGCCTATTTAATACTTAGAAATATTTTTCATTAAATACCATATGGTGACAAACATTCGTTTGCTTCCATTGGCTTCGTTGATTTCGGGATCTACTCTATACCAACCGAAGCTATTGTTCTCGGTCTTGGTTTTCATTCAATTCATCTTCCGTCTTCCTTTGGTTCCACATGTCATGCAACCATTTAATTATTTAATATAAATCAATTTTACCCTATATAAATGGTGCCTAATTCGTCATTCGTCAAATACTTTACTTGGATTAAAAAAAAATTGCCTAAGGAGTAAACAGATGGGAAGTAAGAAAGCAGACGATTAAAGAATTTTTTAAAAAAGGAGAGAGAAAGGAGCACACACGTGTAATAGTAAAATTAGGGTACTACTTTACCAATAATTGGACAGAGACAAAATTCATATTTTAGTTCCAAAAGCAGTCCAACCATGCACACTGTAATGACTTTTTAACTCTATTATATCGAGTTGCGCCCTCCACTCCTCTGTGTCCAAGCTGTATATAAATGCATATATGTCCTTTGGGAGTGTACAGCAAGCTTTCATAAAGTACAAATCATAATACTTGTTGAAACATAATACTTTCTCTTCTCCAATTTGTGTAGTTTAATTTTGAAAATGGAAGTCATATCTACCAACACAAATGGCTCTACTATCTTCAAGAATGGTGTCATTCCCATGAACGGTTACCAGGATGGCACTTTCAAACACCAAAACGACTACCAGAATGGCACTTCCGAACAACGGAATGGCTACCAGAATAGGATTTCCGAACAACAAAACGGCCACCAAAATGAGATTTCCGAACATCAAAACGGCCACGAGAATGGCACTTCCAAACATCGGAACGGCCACCAGAATGGGATTTCCGAACAACAAAATGGCCATCAGAATGGGATTTCCGAACAACAAAACGGCCACTAGAACGAGACTTCCCCTGGAATAGTAACTTCTCAACCTTTAGTGGATTTCCATACACTTAAATGATTGTTCATCTCCCACTTGGTTCCCTCCCAAACCCAAAAAAGGTTTTGATCATCGGCGGAGGAATTGGTTTTACATTATTCGAAATGCTTCGTTATCCTTCAATCGAAAAAATTGACATTGTTGAGGTCGATGACGTGGTAGTTGATGTAAGTCAAATTTCTTTTACTCACATAAATAAATGATTCAGATTGCTTCTTTTTATTTTGTGAGAAAATTTCACATTAGAACAATTGAACTCCATACATTTTAATTTTATAGCCCATATTTTAATTTACAACCAACTAGCCCAAAAATAATAGGCTAAGATTCAACATCCAATTCAAATAGGTTCTCAAAATTACTATTTAATTTTAAAAAAAGAGTCCTCAAGCTTTTAAATTAATTTTCGAATCAGTAACTGTTGGAGACTTTAAGCCATTTGGCTTTAAAGTATAAGAAGTGTGAATTGAAAATGGAGGGAAATAAAATGGAGGGAAAATAAAAATTTGAAGAAGTGAATTTTGTCTTGCACGTTGTCCCTCATTGGTGAGGGACAACCACATTTGTGTGCTTATATATAGAATCACTTCTTAAAGCTCTTAAAAGGAGTTGAAGAGAATGAACCCTCGCGCCGTCGTCGTCGCTCGCTCGGCTCGGCTTCGGCTTCGACCGATAAGATTATTTTTTGGATAAAATTTATTTAATTGTTCAATAATTAGTTAAATACCAAATCACTGCTGAAAGTACGCCAGAACTCTGCTAAAAATTTTAGAGAAACTCGCTGGCCGCGTTTCTGCCGCGATCGCGGTAGAACCGCGGCAGTGAGGTTCAGAAAGGCTCTCTGGCCGCGGTTCCACCGCAATCGCGGTAGAACTGCGGCAGGCCGCGAATTTTCTGAAAAGGCACCTTCTCAACACACCTCTTCTGATATTTGCCTATAAATTGTGAGGCAAGGCTTCATCTTGGATATATACGAAATATACTCCAGAACAACTTTCTTTCTGAATATATTGCATCCTACTTCGCAATATTTCTCTCTCAAATTCGTAAGTGTGATTTTGCTCCGTTTTTGAGTTCGTTGGAATCCTGTAGCTTGTATTGCCACTGTTGCAGGAAGGTTTATT
>MU730989.1:175840-200260 GCA_026770625.1 Nicotiana glauca
AATTCGTAAGTGTGATTTTGCTCCGTTTTTGAGTTCGTTGGAATCCTGCAGCTTGTATTGCCACTGTTGCAGGAAGGTTTATTCCATTTTATCCTGGGAGGATTTAATCCATTACCTTGGCAACGTGTGAGGGGGTTAAAATTCTTTAAGGACACACAAGGAAATTGTGGACTCGGAAATTTCTCATTCTATCTTTCTTTATTTTCTAACAGTTTATTTTTAACACAGTGACGCTAACAGTAACTGTGACTCAAATATCAATTCAACAAACCAAATTCATTTGGGTGGTGAAAATTAGATTTTTAACAAGCTTAAATATATGGATTTAAATTTTGAATTTGATTTTGTGAGAAATTTGGAGTGGATGTTATTTAGACTTGTTAGAAATAGTATAAGGAAGTTGTATATAAAATTTGAAGTCATTTAATGAAGATTTGGACTAGTTTTGAATGAGGATTGTAGTTGAAAATCGTGGAAGAAGTTCGTATACAGGCGCTTGTCTAAAGGTGTATAAAAGTGAATAATAGTGTATAAGGTGTGTTTCTACACTATTATACAAGATTATACATAATTATACAAAAAACTGACTTCGTCTTCTTCCTTGCGTCTTTTATAAAATTTAACTCAAACTCTGCTCAAATCTACTCCAAGTCACTTCAAATTTAAATTTTGAACTTCTTTTGATATTTTCAATCAAGTGGAACAACACTCAATCCAAACAACTAACAAATTAAAAAAACTCATTTTCAAAAGCAAAGTTTTGAATGGTCTTCAATGGTGGACTTCTAATCTTCAATTTTCTTACATTGCAAGCAGGTGACACAAGAGGAGAATCAGAAAATATACGGCCCCTTGAAGCATATGTAGAAGATGTGAGAAGAAGAGAGAGTGAAAGCAATGGTTGTGAGAACAAAAAATTAACTCCATAGCTTTTAGAAGCAATGGTTGTAAGAACACATATTTTGCATTTGCAAGTGCTTTCAAAATATGTAGAATGTGGGCTAGGTGGGGTAAAACTTAAAAACATGGGTCATTTTTTATTATGGTGTGAAGTTATATGTATTTTCTTGTAATTCTTTCTTATTTTTTTCTAAAAGATCACAGTTAATCTCTCTTTTCTCTTTTAACAAAATTTTCTTTAGCAGCTATCCAGAAAAAATTTTCCTTATCTCGCAGTTAATTTTAACAACCCTTGTGTAACCCTAGTTCCCGGAGATGGTTCGTACTGATAATCTCACTAGTATATTTGATCGCGCTTCGCGTGATTATGAAAAATATAAGAATATAATTGAATACTAATGTTATAGTTTTGTTAACCAAATAAAATTCTAATCAACCATGTTTACGTGATTTCACCATCTTTTCAAACTTCTTTTAAATTTATATGATGAAATTTTTTATCGAAACAAATCTTTCCATGCATGATTATTTCAGACCTATATAAATAATTTTTGACGGAGCTGATATTCCAGGTTAAATCTGAGACAACCCATGAATTTAAATCAATTAGAACAATATATGTGACTTGAATTAGGAAAAAACAAAATGTAAAATGGGAAAAAAACTATAAGGTAAAAGCCTGGGAATGTAAACCTAAGATGTCGCTTGCTTTCTTTCTTTCTCTAAGGCGTCTTTTTTGATATTTTATTTTTTACTATTAATTGTTCACACCTTTGTTTCATAAATTTGACAGTTTTCAATATCCTCAAATAAAAATTAATCAAAAACTTTAAAGAGAAGGAAACAAATAAAAATGAAAAAATGCATAAGTACCCCCGACGTATAGCCAGATTTCTAACCACACACTTAAAATTTATGGGGGTCATATTACCCCCCAAACTATTTTAAAACGGAATAAATTTACCCTTAAAATGTCACAAACCAGATCTACGTTGTGTGGTGGAGTACACACACCTCAATTTTTTACCTCTAAAATAAAAAAAAAACTTTCAATCTTGTCCTTTCTTTCTTTGTTCCTTCTCTCACCTTCATTATCAGCAACCCCAAAACTTACCATTATCATACCTGCTTCACCAGACACAATATCTTTACCACCTCCAAAAGAAAATTTTGACTTCCACCACTTTTATTTTTATATATTATCGCATTCGCCACCTTTATTTATCCCCACAACTGTAGAACTTAATTACATTAATACAAACATAATTTTAACTAATTAACGCCCGATCAATTAGAGTACAACATAAAAGATAGATCTATTAACCCCCGAGAACTTCTCAGAGGATAGTACGTATATTAAAAAAAAATTAGAATCGTTATCGTCATCGGAGACAAAACCGTCGCTGGTGGGTTTGATACTCTCAAGTTTTAGAGTTGTCAAACCATCATTATTTTCATATTTTAATTCAATAATTGATAGTTTTTATTGGGTCTTTATTGTTGCTGCAAAATGAGAATGTATGGGTAAAAATAAAATGAAGGAAGACAAAAATGGTCAGCTGGACTCCATTTTTTCCGGCGAGGAGTTCACCCGGGTTCCTGTGGGAATCCCATACAGTGGCCGAAAATAATTAAATATGGTAGAGATTGTATTGTTGATAAAACATAACTAATTGTAAAGTATCCAATTTATAGTAGAAAGATATATATAGACATTTAATAAAATTCTAAGGCAGTTTGCTCTCACATGCCTCCAAGAAAGTGAACACACTTTCCGTGCGACGTCATCTCTCAAGAGAATATTTATTCTACTTTAAAATAGTTGAGGGAGTAATAGGATCCCCGCAAAGTTTAAGTGTGTAGTTGGAAATCCGACTATAACTCAGGGGTATTATGCATTTTTCAAAAAAAAAAAAAAATAGAAAAAGAGAAGAAATTGAAAAAAAAAGGAAAAGAACAAATCAAATGTATCTCTCTATTACTTGAGTACTTATTCATCCGATCCTTTTCTTTCTTCTTTCTCTCACCCTCACTTTTTACATAATCAATTAATCTAAACTCATAGTCTAACACTGCAACAACATGTAATGAACTACTTTTTCAATAGCAAACTTCAAGCAGTTTTATGTCATATTTTCCTGAAAATAGACACAAATAAACGCCAGAAGAATAGGACCTATATACAAAGATGGTTTATATATGGCCAAACTTCTATTACATTTCGTGTCATATAGGCATCAGAATTCAGACAACATAAAAAAAAGATGAATTATTGAATAATATAATGCTTTACTATGTAGCAATACATATTTAAACCAAAAAGCAGCTATATAAAAAATAATAGGAATAGAGGAAGGCGCAACAGAAGATTAACTACAAAATGCAAGTTTCTATCTGAATTTATATAAACAACTAATATAAATAAATCCTAACCTGCAAATCATGAACATTGAGTTATTTACCATCTGAACTAACTGAGTTCTAAAATAAACTGAAATTCGGTTTAGGGATGGCAAGCGATGCGGTGTGAAGCGGTTGCGGTTACCGAATCTGCAAACACATGGCAACATACTTTAATTTGTAAAATTAAACTTTTGATAAGCTTATTTTATTTAAAACACATAGTTAGAATGAAATGGGATTGCATATAGTGAAAACGATACACTATATCGGATTAACTAGTTGTTCTTTCCACTCCATATATAGCCCTTGACATAAAGATAACCAAACAATTGTAAGCAGAATAAAGTTATTGCAAGAGTAAGTCACAATTTTCTCTTGGTAAAGTTCCTTACTCCACAATATCATATGACTGCGTGCGCAGGAAAACAACATTTATAGATATTACTGTAGAAGGAGTGAGTTTTGTAGGAAGAGAAAGAAGAAGAGTAGGGGTCATTACATAGGATTAATAAGAGGCATGTCTTTAGAATAAAGAAAAAGGGCAAGAAATAAGAAAATTGCAGAATAGATTTCCTGGTTTTACAACATTGCTGTGGGAAAAGTATGTTTCTGGTCATTATGATTTTGTCGCTTTGTTAAATGCATATTTCGGACTTCAACTAAAAGAAATGAGTAGGACAAATATAATAGTTATACTAATGTAGGAAGAATCCATATATATAATCAACATTTAAAGACACTGTTGTCGAACATTGCTTTCAAGTAAAAAGCAGTAATGAGGCAAATAATTATAGTTTCAATTTACGTGAACCTGTTTGACTGGGCACGGAGGTTAATAAAAAATGAAGATTTTTGGAATTTGTGTTCATAAACAAGTTAAAAAGGGGCCTTGTGTGGTTATAAAAGCTTCTCATTAAGGCTAGAATTGTAAGTTTAAGCTAAATTATTTCCAAAGTTAGAAAGGGTTCATTCTTTTTGGAACGGACCAAAAAGGAAATATGTTCACATAAACTGGAACGGAGGGAGTAATATTTACACATTAGTATATTGCGTTAAGATCATATAGTAGTGAATAATATTTAATAATTTTACAAAGTTTAAAGTGTTTTAGAATCTTAACATAATGTTTACATCATTAGTTATTCATTTGGGAAAAGAAATGTCTTTTTTGTTGAGCGGTTAACTTTAGGTTTTAACGCGGTGAATTTTGTTAATTTAAAAGTCAAAAAACATAGAGGCTGAAAAATGTATTCCCTGCTCAATGGCAGTGCCACGTAACCGGTCAAAGGCCCTCTATTATATATTTATATAGAATATAGATTTTTATTTTATCTTTTATTTTTATGTCATTTAATTTACCTTTTCGTGTGTGGTTAATTCACCTGCCATTGGTTCTCTTTCATTTCAGGGGCTTTATTTGTAAAGGCTGCACAAGCAGGATATTATGATGCTATTATAGTTGTACTCTATTGCTACTTAATACAAAGATTATTCTTATTGAATAAGCTTTTATCTGTACTAATTTATAAGGTGATTTGCAAATATAGAATCTTTAAATTGTTAAAATAAATGTACATATTTAAAATTTTCGAAAAAATTCTAAGACATAATAATTACCAATTCAAATATTTTAAAAGACATGAAAAAGATACGGTTAAAGAAGAATTATCTGACTTCTGAAATATAAATTGAGACTGAATAAGTACTGATAAACTAATTGATTTCTGAAACAATACTTCAGGTCCAGCAAAAGATTTGTTTGAGTGGCCATTCTTTGAGGCAGTAGCGAAAGCCCTAAGGCCAGGAGGAGTTGTATGCACACAGGCTAAAAGCATTTCGCTTCATATGCATATTATTAAGCAAATCATTGCTAACTGTCAGTCAAGTCTTTAAGGGCTCTGTCACCTATGCTTGGACTCCTGTTCCAACTTATCCCACGTATTTTCTCTCTATCTCTCTTCATTTTTTGAAAACGGAAAATATATCTGGACAAACCAAGAATGGCCCAAAGGTCTAGAATGGGGTATTACGGTAACTTCCCACGACTTTTGAGGATATAATGGATGATTTGTTTTTTAATTTATTTTTTCCCTCCAATTCTTTCTCATTAGTTTAATTGTCTTACGTTCTCCATCCTTCTTTCACATTTACACAAGCATGCTACACTATTTTTCATAAAACAATTTAGACTCATATACATATACTATACCAATTAAACTAAATAAAATAAAATATATACATAATATACTAAAAGAATACGATTAAACTATTGTATTATATTTCTATATTACTGTATCACTAAAATAATACTGTATTACTTTCTAACACAAACACTTAAATATATATATTGTGCTTCAACTAAGAAGCCACTACAACAAATGTGACTTTTAACCATGAAAATATTAGCTACAATTAAAAATTTGTCAATAATTATTCATTTTTTGTGATAAAAATTATATTTCGTACTTAAATACATGAGGCACATACTTTTAGTGACAAGACATAGATTTCGTAGCAAAATTTTTGTCTACTAAAGTTTCCTACAAAAAAATGAATTGGCGCCAAATATTGATTAATATTAGCCACAAAATAATATTATTAGTGACAAATTAGTTTCGTCACTAATGTTGTAGACAATTGGTGACAAATAATTGTTTGTCTTAAAATTAGTTATGTTTTCGCTACGAAATAGTTTCGTCACTAAAAGCTTTATATTTTTTGCAACCTTAGTTTTTGTCACTAATAACATAAATAAATTAGTGACGATCAGTGTATCATCTCTATTTTACCTAAGAAATTATTAGGTACCATAAAAAGCTCATCACTAATTATTATCTTTTTGGAACAAAAATCAGAATCGTACTTAAATGCACACACACATACATTTAGTGAAGAAACAAAAATTTTGTAGCGATAGTTTTATCTACTCAGGTTTTCCACAAAAAAAAAATGGATAATCTCTAGTTATTTAGTAACATTAGTCACAATTTCTAAAGTTATTGGTGACAAACTAGTTTCATCTCTAATATTGTAGGCAACTAGTGAAAATCATTATTTGTCTAAAATTAATTATATTTTAGGCTTTAGCGGTGAATAAGCTTGGTGACTAAGAGGGTGTTTGGCTAAGCTAATAAGCTGGTCCACTTCCCAGTAGAATTTAAAGTCTCTTTGTAGAGACCCTATGCAACAATTACCCTATGCAAGAACATAATGTAAAGATAGGGTTTAGGGTTCATTGCAAGTTGGGATAATCAACAGTTATTAAATTATAAAAATATTATTTTAAAAAAATTACCAGATAATCACACTTGATGTACGATCTGGGCACGTCCATCCAAAACCATGGATAGAATTCATTCAATCCATCTGTTAGCATTCATGTTTAGAGTATCTATTTTGTTTAAAGAGTTGAAAATGTTGTTCTTGTGTTTAAAAGATATATAAAGATTCAAAACTTTCTATTTCCCTCCAATCATATTTTTATCTTTCCCTTTGTTTTCCTCCGAAAATTGTATTTGATATTTTATTCCAAAAATGTAATCTTGGTTTCCCTCTTAATAAAGAAGTTAGAATACATTTTAGTTCTAAAATTTAATCATGATTTTCCTTTTTATTATAATTAATATTAGTGATGAAGATTAATATAATTAAGATTAACCAATAAAAATATTTCAAATTATATATTTACTATTATATAAATAAGGTAATACTAATGAATTTGGTTGCTATAGGATGATATGTATGAAATTAATATAAATGGCTATTATATAAACGATCGATATTACTAATGAATTAGGTTATATGACTACAACCATACTAGTGAATGGACTTATATGGTTGCTATAGGCCGATATGTATGAAATTAATATAAACAGTTATTATATATATATATATATATATATATATATATATATATATATATATATATATATATATATATATATATATATATATATATATATACGGTCGATATTACTAAGAGTCACAACGATATTATTAGCATAAGTTATATGACTACAACCATATTAGTGAATGGACTTATATGGCTTCTGTAGGCCGATACGTATGACCATAATGAATTAAATTATATAAACGACTATTATATAAACGGTCGATATTACTAAGAATCATAATGATATAATTAACATAGGTTAGATGACTACAACCATATTAGTGAATGGAGTTATATGGTTGCTATATGCCGATATGTATGAAATTAATAAACGGCAATTATATAAACGGTCGATATTACTAAGAATCACAACGATATAATTAGTTTAGGTTATATGACTAAAACCATATTAGTCAATGGATTTATATGGTTGCCATAGGCTGATACGTATGACCATAAAATTAAATTATATAAACGATCGATATTGCTAAAAATTACTCTCTCTGTTTCAGTTTATGTGAACTTATTTCCTTTTTGGTCCGTTCCAAAAAGAATGATCCCTTTCTAAATTTGGTAACAATTTAGCCTAAACTTACAACTCTATCCTTAATGAGAAGCTTTTATAACCACACAAATACTCTGGGTCCCATTTGGACTTCTTTAGGACCACAAATTCCAAAAGTCTTCATTTTTTTTCTTAAACTTCGTGCCCAGTCAAACGTGTTCACATAAATTGGAACGGAGGGAGTACAATGTTATAACTAGCAAAGGTTATATGACTACAATCATATTAGTGAATGGACTTATATGGTTGTAGGCCGATATGTATGAAATTAATATAAATGGCTATTATATAGACGGTCGATATTACTAAGAATCACAACGATATAATTAGCATAGGTTATATGACTACAATCATATTAGTAAATGGACTTGTATGGTTGTTATAGGCCGATATGTATGAAACTAATATAAACGGCTATTATATAAACGATCGATATTACTAAGAATCCCAACCATATAATTAGCATAGGTTATATGACTATAATAATATTAGTTAATGGACTTATATGGTTGTTGTAGGCCGATATGTATGAAATTAATTTTAAATGGCTATTATATAAACGTTCAATATCACTAAGAATCACAACGATATAATTAGCATAGGTTATATGACTACAGCCATATTAGTCAATAGACTTATATGGTTGCTATAAGCCGATATGTATAAAATTAACTTAAACGACTATTATATAAACGATCGATATTACTAAGAATCACAACGATATAATTACCATAGGTTATATGTGTAACGACCCGACTGGTCGTTTTGAGTAATTTCATCTGGTTCGGTAGTTTGAAGTCAGAAGTAGCTTCATATTGTGCGAGTCGACTTGCGTGCGCAGTCCGAGCATAAAATCAGAAAGCTTTTATGTGAAAATATGAAGAAAAAAATAGTAAATTTTAGAGTTAAAATTTAGTTTTTAGTTCACTTTGGTCAATATTTTTGGTAAACAAACCCGGATCTGTATTCTGACAATTGGAAGGCCAGTGGTAAAATATGAGCGTATGCCCAAAATTGAATTCCGAGGCCCCTAGCCTTAGAAAATAATTTTTGAAGAAAATTATTGTGTTGGTTTTTAGAGGAAATAAAGAAATGAATTAATGTTTGAACTCGTTGGTACCATGCCCGTATTTTAGTTCTGAAGCCCGGTACAAGTTTGTTATGATAATTAAGTCCTATCTATAAAATTTAGTGAAAATCAGAATTTATTTGACGTGATTTGGACGTCCAGTTGAAAAGTTAGAAAAATCATGAGTTTTAAGGTTAAATGCATAGTTTTTTATGTTATTTGATGATTTGATCACACGATCAAGTCCGTATGATATTTTTGGACTTGCGTGCATATTTGGTTTGCAGCCCTGAGGGCTTGGGAGAGTTTTGGATAGGTTTAAGCTATGTTGCGCTTGTTTTTGGATGCTTCATCATCGTTTTTTCAAACAAAAATAATACCATATTGAGCAAATGAGATCCAAATTTAGTTTTGTTTGAACCAGTAGATCTGTATCGTAATTACAGAATCACAGAAAAAAGAATCATCGAATTTGGGCATCGTATGAGGAAGTTATACTCATTTTTGTGTCAGGAAAAATTGCCGGTTCTGGTGTGGTCTCAAATGCGAACATTTTTTATCGCATTTGCGATGCCCAGTTCGCAAATGCAACATTTTTGTCAAAAATGCAACTTTTTCCAGCCCTGCGTTGTTCGTAATTGCGAGGGGCTCGCAAATACGAGCCCTGGGTCGCAAATGCGACATCTGAGGCCTGTTAAGTGAGGTTTTGGACAGATTTTCACCTATTTTTCAATTTTCTCAAACCCTAAACCTCCATGGGCGATTTTCCAAGGACCCAAACTTCTCCAAATCATTGGGTAAGTGTCTTTAATCAATTTTTAACTATATTTAATGATTATATCTTAGATTTAGCATCAAATTCACGAGAATGTAAGGGAAATTTTGGAAAAAAATTGTGAAATCTTTAAAAAATATAAAATGATGATTTGAATGACCAAATGGTATCAGAATTAGATAATTTTTGTATGGGTGAATCATAGCGGAATGGGTGTTCGATTTTCGTAAATTTTTTCGGGTTCCGAGGTGTGGGCTCCGGGAGTTGACTTTTGTCTTTTTGCAAATAGTATAAGAATTATAGTTTTGTCAATTGAATTTGTTTTCTCTTGGGTTGCTTGATGTATTCAAGTCGTTTTTGGCTAGATTGAGTCGAGCGTTGATGAATTGGTAAAGGAAAAGCTAAATTGAATATTGAATTGGCAGGATTGAGGTAAGTATCTTGACTAACCCTGTGTGAGGGAGTTTCCCTTAGGATTTGAGTCTTCTATGCTAATTGTAGTCCATGCATGAGAGGAGACGAGCGCGTTCTCGGACTTATTTGTGGGAAATTTGCCTCTAGGGTTCTTAGGTCCTTATGTTCATTATGTGAAAAGTATCCTGTTATGCTTGGGGTTTATTAATTGCTTAAATTGCCTCTATATTCTCCATATGATGTTATTAGCTTTCTTCTAATTCGTACGTGTTACTTGACCTTTAATTGCCTTAATTGAAGTGATTGCCTTCCTTATTGTTTTAATACTTCTTGACTGTGAGTTTCCTTTATGACTTCGTGTAAACATGCTACATGTCCAATTATTGTGGTTAGCGATGTAGTTATCACATGCTTATTATGTCTGGTTGTTTTGTTGAGGTTATTGTTCTTCTTGGTTTTTCTGTGATCCTTATTATGTACTATTATTGTTTAAATTGATGATTATTCATGTCGAATAAAACTTATGACATTCTCTTGAAAATTGTCCATTGTTGAGTACTGACTCGAGTTGAGATCTATATTGTGAAGCAAACTATTGAAACAAGATTGGTTATTGTTGATTTCCTTGGGGGGATGTTATTGTTTCTATTATTAATTCCCTTGCCGAGATGTTATTGATTCTATTGTTCGTATTGTTGACTTCCATGCCGTGCCGCACGATGTACCTTTTCGTGCCTTTATATGAGTGATAATGCACGAAGGATAATTCTGTGCCATGGTTATGTGAGATAAAAGCGCGAAGGGTGATGCCGTATCAATTATATTGATTCTTATGGTGAGGACGAGAGTAAAAACACGAAGGGTGATTGTTTAACCAAAAAATAGATTTTTGACCAAAGCTAGAATTTAAAAAAATCGAGTTACTGATAATCGAAAAAGTATGTAAATAAAAGAACTTGAAAATAGTATTATCAGAAAGCAAGAAAAATAAAGTATATTCCAATAGTCACTTGTGTCTCAACTGATTACATATCTCTCCTTTTATAGGTTCCTTTGGGAATGCACGTTATGCCTAAGTCATAATGAGGCTATTATGTGTAATTAATGACATTAAATGCTATGTTACATAATCATTACATTGAAGATATATATTCTTTAACGGCTTCAGCATTTAATATCCTTTACACGCAGCATTTGCACCATTTTCTTTAGCCAGGTTCATTCTTCTCATCGCTCGTATGTAAATAAGCTTAAACAAGAACGGGCATTGATCCTCACATCTCGTGCCTCTTCCTTTTTCCTTACCCGAACATGTTTTGTAATTCTTGAACCGTAGCTTAGTATAACTCATTGACCATTCCATGTGTCATGACACGTCACCATATATATGAATACAATTTTTTCCAATACAGATAGTGTGATGATCCGACCCGTCGTCTCATGTGTTACTGCTCTGTTTCCCCCATTTTGTGCTTCTTCATGTTCCGTTATCGTTATGTGGTGTGTTAGAGTTGATTCGGATTGGTTTTTGATAAGAAATGAGAACTTAGTCTCTTTAAGGAAGGCTTAAGTTGAAAAAGTCAACCGGATGCTGACTTATGAGTTATAGGGCTCGGATGTGATTTTCGGTGATTCGGTTAGCTTCGGGAGGTGATTTGTGGCTTAGGAAAGCGATCGGAATTGATTTTGGAGGCTCGGTGTAGAATTAGGCTTGAATTGGCGAAGTTAGTATTTTGGCAAATTCCGGTTGATAGGTGAGATTTTGATCTGAGGGTCGAAATGGAATTTCAAGAGTTGTTGTAGCTTCGATATGTGATTTGTGATGTGTGTACAAAATTTCAGGTCATTCGGACGCCGTTTGGTTGGGTTTTTGATCGAATGCGTGTTTCGGAAGTTTTAAGAGAACTTAGGCTTGAATCCGAAGAGAATTGACGATTTTAGTGTTGTTTGATGTGTTTTGATGATTGGATCAAGTTTGGATAATGTTTTATGATATGTTGGTGCTTTTGGTTGAGGTCCGGGGGGCCTCGGGTGTGTTTCTGATGCCCAACGGGTCGTTTTTGGAAATTTTGAACTGCTGGTTGCTGGTATCTGGTCTCTCCTTCCCGAACGCGAGGGGAGTCTCGCGAACGCGAAGAGGAAAAATGGGAGGCTGTGACTTTGGCTTTTGCGAACGCGATGGGGAAGTCGCGAACGCATAGGTGTGGGTCTAGAAAGCTACGCGAATGCGTCAGAGTAACCGCGAACGCGTAGAAGGAAATTGGGGCTAGAAACAGTTGGTCTACGCGAACGCGTAGCAAGCCACGCGGACGCGAAGGGCCTGGGAAATTGGCCTTCGCGAACGCGGTGTAATGAACGCGAACGCGAAGAAGGATTTGCAGTGCTGGGCAGAATGTTATAATTTCATTTCATCCGTGAGTTTTAGTCATTTTTCCTCCATTGTTGAGTATTTTGAGAGCTCTTTGGGGCAAATTGAATAGGGATTCAAGGAGGATTGATTGGAGGTAAGTTCCTTGGCCTAAATACATGAGATTATGATAGATTTTACATGGAAATCAGTTGAAATTCACCAAAAAAGGGTAAAGCTAGGCCTTGAGTTTTTGATATTTCAAATTGGGATTTGATAGGTCATTTGAGCTCGGATTTGGGAGTTCTTGATATGTACGGACTCATGGCGAGATGTGGAATCCGGTAATGTGAGTTTTGAAGTTTTTTGAGAAGTGGACTTGGGGCTCGGGTTTTTGCTAGTTTCGAGATTTTTGCTATTTCTCGATTGTTTGCGATTGGGTATTATTCCCTTAGCATACTGTGATGTAGTCGCTCTGTTTTTCGTTAGATGCAACGCGCGTGTAGGCCGACATGAGGGGCAGAGGTGCCGCGAGCTAGAAATTTTGCCGGTTCGAGGTGAGTAATACTTGTAAATGATATCCTGAGGGTTTGAAACCCCATATTTGCACATCATAGTGCTGTATTGAGGCGACTTGCACACCGGATATGAGCATGGGGTAGAGAACCGTTGGGGATTGTGACTTGGTCCATCCCGGTTGTTGTTTTTACCGCATATTTGACTAAAACTACTTGTTATCGTCATAATTTGGGCTGATTGCCATGTTTGGGCTTCGTGCCAACTATGTGAGTCCTTCGGGGATTGATATTACTGTTTTAGCATATTTTTCATATCATTTGGCTTTAGTCCATGGTTTTATATACTGTTTTGCAAACTCAGCCACACTCCTAAGTTTTGAAAACTCAAGTGATAATTTAAATGATAATTCGGGCTGAGAACTACTGTTTTATAAATGCCCAAGGGGATTATGATGATTCCTGAACTGAGCATGGATCGGGCTGCGCACCGCAACAGTGATTTGAAATAGTGACACTGTATGATGTAAATTGGTCAGGTAACAACGACTGACCAGGAATTAATTGATGCCACAAGATTTCTTGATATTGCGCTTAGGCTGTAGGAGCCCCTCTGGAGTCTGTACACACCCCCAGTGAGCGCCATCGACGTTAAATGGATCGGACTGCACGCCGCAGTGGGTACTGGAATGTACCATCATATGCACTGCATTGCATTTATGCATTTGTTCATTATTTGTAGTTTGTGATATTTCTTGAGATATCTATCTGCTGTTATGGTATTTTCTGATCACTCCTAAAGAGGATGACTTTCAGATAGTGGTAAAAATGACACTGAATTATACGTTTGGTCAGGTAACAACGACTAGCCAGGAATGACACCGTGTTGTCAGGTAACAATGGCTGACCACGAGCGAGAATAAGGCCCGATGGGCGAGGTTCTGTGTATATCGACACTATTTGATTGAGATTTTTTTTGCAACTGTTGAAACGATTATTTTCAAAAGAGGTTTAAACTGAACCAAGATATTTTTCAAGGATTTCACATGTTTCACTGATTTTTAAAGGGGTTTTGCACTGGTTCTATACAACATGATGATCTGTTATACGTGTTTTCTTGCTGCTCAGTTATTATTTACTCTTATTACTCACTGAGTTGGAGTACTCACTTTACCACTGCACCTCACGTGCAGTTGCAGGTGTTGTTCAACCGGTAACGGGTTATTAGCTGATTGAAGGTACTAATCTTGTGGCTGAGCAAGGTGACCGCCAGCGTTCGCGGCACCGGTCTACGTCTTTTAATTCAAGATTTTTTTTATTTTTATATATTGTTGGCCCTGTAGTTGAGTTCAGACTTCCTTAGATTCTCGTGACTTGTGACACCCCGGTCGGGTTGTGTTAGGTTGTTAATACTTATTATTGTTGGTATTAAGCTGTATTGATCTATTAGTTTATGTTTAATAATTATTAAAGAGAGAAGGTTTGGGTTAGTTGGCTAGCCTTGTCTTCACGAGATGCGCCATCATGACCGGGTTTGGAAATTAGGTCGTGATAAGTTGGTATCAGAGGCTAGGTTACTAGGTCTTACGAGTCATGAGCAGGTTTAGTAGAGTCTCGCGGATCGGTACAGAGACGTCTGTATTTATCCTCGAGAGGCTGCAGAACCTTTAGGAAAACTTCCCATTCTTGGAATTCTTATCATGCGTACTTGATTCAGCTTGGAATATAACTCTTGAAATTCCTTCCACATGTCTGTATGCGCACATGAGCGCTCAACATTGTATGTGCCTTGATGGGTTGTGATTCCCCGATCGAGGGGCGAGATATAATCTCCGTGAGTTTGATATTGGGCCACTTTGGAGGACTTGAGGCCAGATCTTTTGCATATGGCTTGAGCACTGAGGTGCTGATTGTGTGAGCAAGTGTTCTGAACTTATTTGTTCGGTATTGTCCCTATTAGCCGGAATGGCGGTTTGGTATTCATGTGATGAGTATGTTAGTACTACGAGATGTATCTGTATGACTTGGTAGTGACGAACAAGTCTGCTGGATAATAGATAAACTGTTAAGTGTTCGATTCTGATTGTGATTTGATGTGTAGCCAGAATTATGGGCGCATGGAGAATATTTTTTATGTCTCTTAGTTGGGGAGTGAATTGCATTACATGTGGTGGAATACGAGGTTTGCAGAGGATTTCAGTACTAGATGATCTGTGTTTTCACAAACTTGTACATGATTTGAGTTTAATCTCACTATAATATTGTGGCATCATTAGAGTAAAAGGTGATATGAGTTGTTAAGTGTGTCTTGATATATGGCCTCGAGCCAAGTTGGGGAGGTTGCTATTGATTAGCTCGTTGCACGGTTATGTGTTGTGTTGGTTCCGATTTAAGGCATGATATCGAGTCAGTTCTGGTAACGGAAATTTAGCCGATGATGGCACGAGTGAAGCAAAATTTTTGACAAAGGTTATATGGTGATTCGTAGATGTGAGAAAATAATAGGATGTCTTGAGCCGTTATTGATAAAGAATTCTAAGTGTATAGGGAAGGAAGATGGTTGTTTGTATTGGTATGAGACTATGTTCTACAGTGTCAGAGTGCTATAAGGCACGAGTGGTTCTGTTCGTAAAGTCAGGTAATTGGCAATTCGAATAAGAGTGGATGACTCTTGAGAATCGTTCTAATGTGTTCAAGATTCTACATGTAACAATGAGGTGCCTTAAGGTCATGTATGTGGTTAGAGAATGTGTTTCATTGAAAAAGGTCAAGGCTCGTGGTGTTTTATATGATTATGGGATCCTATGTGTCGGTACCTGGGAAGTAAAGAAAGCAAATTCAGATTCGCAGGAAGTTCTTTAAAGTAAAATTTTCTGGAACGTGGTATTTATGGGAAGCATTAAAAGAGTATTCATTAGCTTATGGGCCTTAGACATTGTGGTCTTATGTTTGAGTCTCGTGTGGTAAACCTGGGTTGAGGCATTGTGGTGCTATAACAAGAGGGAAATCAAGTTGATGATGAATCAGAAAGGAAATTAGATAGATGGAATAGCTTGATAGTAGACTGAATCAGTATGGTAAGGATATGATTAATTCTTTATAGGTGTTCGAGGTAATAAACCCTTACAAGTACTGTGTGGTAGAGCTTTTGAGTTATGACAACTTGCTTAGCTTGGTTTGGATAGAAGGATTCAGTCCTGATAGTTTAGCTTGTACAAACAGAATTGGCAGAGATGTTCTTGCTGGGTTTTACCGTGGTTTGGAGATGTATACATCTTTCTACGGGCATGCGAAGCGTGGGATGCGTGATTATTTTCTTTCAAAGGGGATCAACGAAAGTTCTTGGCTAGATGAGTTATAGTTCAGTTCTGAAAAGAAGTTCATGAAATTCTTAGGCAACGGGTAGCCTTAGGTAATCAAGGAAATGGTACTGCTAATCGGAAGTGATTTGACGAGAGTAAATGTCTCAGAAAAAGGGTAATGTGATTTGACTGATGATGTTTCGGTAGTATTGCAGCGCTTTCTTGTTAGATCGACTGCTGATGTCTGAGTTGTTTGATGGTACATGGAATTTTAAGAATATCTTTCGTAGGATGATTGGGTACTTGAGGTGTAATGGGTATTCATACGGCAAAATTTGGGATCAGGCACAGTGATTCGTGTGCTATATGGAGTTGGAGATTGGGAGTTCTCATGTTCAGGCTATGTAGTGGTTGTAGATCATGTGTATTGGTACCGTTAGCGGATATTGGGAATTGGAGACCCGAGTGAATTTTTCTTTGCTTGGTATATTAGATTTTGGATATGATATTGGGGTGTAGACTGGTTGTCTCAGTGTTGGGTTATTCTAGACTATTGTGCTATGGGTTATGTCGAAAAATGCCACAGGCTGCGTGGCGAGGTGCATCGAATTATGTTATAGCAGAGTGTGTTGTATTCCAAAGGCCAACGAATGGGTGGGAATGATTGCTTTTCTTGATTGGGCCTTCGTGGCGGATGTCAGTGCAGAGGGTTCTACCATTGATTTAGTTCCGGTATTGAGGGACTTTTCGGGTGCGTTTCTTGTGGCCGGGCATGTTGCCGGGCGAGATTGTGGATTTCGGTATTTATTTGGTGTCGGGAACCGTGTTGTACGGCTCCGGCAGGAGTTATAGTAGTGGAAGGAGCAGCTTCAGGCTTCTTGGTATTGAGTTCGTTGGTAGGCCAATGTGGCTACGTATTTAGCTCGAGTTAGCTTGATTAGTCCGGAGTCGTATTGTTGAGGGATAGGTTGATTTGATTGTTCTTGAATTGGTTGGTGATTTGGGGAGATCTATGAGTTGCTTTCTGTGCTGTGAGGAGTCATGATTTGTTGGATATGGGCACATGTGATGCAGTTCTATTGAGTATTCATAGAGAAAGTCGAGCGGGAGGAGTAATTGAGTGTTGCTCGGTAAATGGAGTATTGGTTGTGGCCTATCGGGTTACGTGTCATATGTTATTGGTTTCACCGTGGATGTAATGAATTGCTTTGGTTTCGGACATCAAATTGTGCGTGGCTGTCGATTTTGAGCAAAGTTACTTGAGGTGTTTCATGTGTAACAGTGTTTGGATAAGATCGCGCATTGTAGCGAGGCTACATGGAGATATGAACTTTTAGGGTAGATTATTGTGTTCTATTCTATGACATGAGACGGGGTCTCAGCCTTGTGTTGTGATGGTACTGATGAGCTTGAGGTACAACTCTTTCGTTTGATTCATTTGTCATGATTTGAGTATGTTCAGATCGTTTCTTATTGGTGCGTGTATTATGCAAGTTGTGGCTTAGGCCTGTATTGAGGTGTCATATCCCCAGAGGGCTGTTTTGGATTCAGGGCGGTCATTGGAGTCATTAATGAATACAGACAGATTGGATTTTAGCTAGTTAGAGGGATAATATCGAGGTTTGGCCCGGAAAGCTATTGTGGTATTAGTTAGAGGGCAGTGGTTTCATGAATGGTTGATCTGAGGAATGGTTATAGTTTATCGCGTGTTTCACTTGTTGTTGGCAGTATATGAAAGTGTTGGAATAAGACTTTAGCTAATAAAGGGGTTTTCTATCGGTAATTGGTTATTGTGGGAAACTACTGTGAAGAGAGTCTATCGTTTCGAGTGTTTAGATTATGTGGTATATCATATGGTCCCACCTGAGGTTACAGGTATGAGGTATTATAGCTGGTTCGGGTTTATTCTGAATATAGATGTAAGGTTCTGATCTTGAGTATGACTTTGGGAAGTGCAATGTGGTTCTACGGTTTATGGTCTAGATGGACTGTGGAATTTCAGCTATGTTGTGTTATTAGGCCTATGCGAGATCGGGTGACGTGGTATCACCCCCAGATATATACTTGGTAAGGTCATTCAGCTATTGGTTGGCTTCTAGTGCAACTCTGGGTACGCTCGAGGATGAGCGTTGGTTTAAGTTGGGGAGGATATGACGACCCGACCCGTCGTCTCATGTGTTACTGCTCTGTTTCCCCCATTTTGTGCTTCTTCATGTTCCGTTATCGTTATGTGGTGTGTAAGAGTTGCTTTGGATTGGTTTTTGATAAGAAATGAGACACCTAGTCTCTTTAAGGAAGACTTAAGTTGGAAAAGTCAACCGGGCATTGACTTATGGGTTATAGGGCTCGGATGTAATTTTTGGTGATTCGGTTAGCTTCAAGAGGTGATTTGTTGCTTAGGAGTGCGATCGGAATTCATTTTGGAGGTCCGGTGTAGAATTAGGCTTGAATTGGCGAAGTTAGTATTTTGGCGAATTCGGGTTGATAAGTGAGATTTTGAGCTGACGGTCGGAATGGAATTCCGAGAGTTGCTGTAGCTTCGATATGTGATTTGTGATGTGTATGCAAAATTTCAGGTCATTCAGACATCGTTTGGTTGGGTTTTTGATCGAATGCGTGTTTCGGAAGTTTTAAAAGAACTTAGGATTGAATCCGATGAGAATTGATGATTTTTGTGTTGTTTGATGTGTTTTGATGATTGGAGCAAGTTTGGATAATGTTTTAAGATATGTTGGTGCTTTTGGTTGAGGTCCCGGGGGCCTCGGGTGTGTTTCGGATGCCCAATGGGTCATTTTTGGAAATTTTGAACTGCTGGTTGCTGGTACCTGGTCTCCTCCTTCGCGAACGCGAGGGGAGTCTCACGAACGCGAAGAGGAAAAATGGGAGGCTGTGACTTTTGCCTTCGCGAACGCGATGGGGAAGTGGCGAACGCATAGGTGTGGGTCCAGGAAGCCACGCGAACGCGGCAGAGTAACCACGAACGCGTAGAAGGAAATTGGGGCTGGGAATAGTTGGTCTACGCGAACGCGTAGCAAGCCACACAAACGCAAAGGGCCTGGGAAATTGGCCTTTGCGAACGCGGTGTAATGAAAGCGAACGCGAATAAGGATTTGCAGTACTGGGCAGAATGTTATAATTTCATTTCATCCGTGAGTTTTAGTCATTTTTCCTCCCTTGTTGAGTATTTTGATAGCTCTTTGAGGCAAATTGAAGAGGGATTCAAGGAGGATTGATTGGAGGTAAGTTCCTTGGCCTAAATACATGAGATTATGATAGATTTTACATGGAAATTGGTTGAAATTCACCAAAAAAAGGTAAAGCTAGGGCTTGAGTTTTTGATATTTCAAATTGGAATTTGATAGGTCATTTGAGCTCGGATTTAGTAGTTCTTGATATGTACGGACTCGTGGAGAAATCTGGTAATGTGAGTTTTATAATTTTTCGAGAAGTGGGCCTGGGGCTCAGGTTTTTGCTAGTTTCGAGATTTTACTATTTCTCAATTGTTTTCGATTGGGTATTGTTCCCTTAGCATATTGTGATGTATTCGCTCTATTTTTGGGTAGATGCGATGCGTGTGGAGGCCAACATGAGGTGCAAAGGCGTCGCGAGTTGGAAATTTTGCCGGTTCGAGGTGAGTAATACTTGTAAATGATATCCTGAGGGTTTGAAAACCCGGATTTGCACATCATAGTGCTGTATTGAGGTGACTTGCATGCCAGATATGAGTGTGGGGTAGAGTACCGTTGGGGATTGTGACTTGATCCGTCCTGGTTGTTGATTTTTATCGCATATTTGACTGAAACTACTTGTTATCATCATAATTTGGGCTGATTGCCATGTTTGGGCTTCGTGCCAACTATGTGAATCCTTCGGGGATTGATATTACTGTTTTAGAATATTTTGCATATCATTTGGCTTCAGTCCAAGGTTTTATATACTGTTTTGCAAACTCAACCACACTCCTAAGTTTTGAAAACTCAAGTGATATTTTAACTGATACTTCGGGCTGAGAACTACTATTTTATAAATGCACAAGGGGCTTATGATGATTCCTGGACTCAGCATTGATCGGGCTGCACGCTGCAGCAGTGATTTGAAACAGTGGTAACAGTGACACTGTATGAGGTAAATTGGTCAGGTAACAATGACTGACCAGGAATTAATTGATGCCACGAGATGGATTGATATTGCGCTTGGGCTGTAGGAGCACCTCGAGAGTCTGTACACACCCCAAGTGAGTGCCATCGATGTTAAATGGATCGGACTGCACGCTGTCACACCTCTTTTTTACGGCTTACACCCCGCGAAGGGTATAATAAAAAGAGTTTTTCCACTTAAAAGACGATCGGAACGGGATTAGTTATTTAAAAAATCAGAGTCGCCACTTGAGAATATAATGCTGTCTCAAGTCACCGAATTAATCCCGAACCGAGGAAAGTTTGACTCCGTTACAGTCTGCGAACTAGAAATCCTAGGTAAGGAATTCTGTTAATCCGGGAGAAGGTGTTAGGCACTCCCGAATTCCGTGGTTCTAGCACGGTCGCTCAACTGTTGTATTTTGGTTTTATTTGATTTTATTACATGCTAACTTATGTGCTCTGATTTATAAACTTCTTTATTATTATTTATTTGAAAAGACTTGTGACATCGTGAAAGTAAGTTTTCGACCACGTTGCCATCAAGGCGCCCGTTTTCGTTAACGCACTTCGACTTTGTCGAGATTTGGATTTGGGTTGCAATCAATGCACACCCGAATTTAAGGAAGTAATTTTGATTAAAATCGCGCCTAACGGTTCTAGTATGATGATATTTGGGAAAAGGCCATTGAAATTTGCTAAAATAGCCCCTCCAAATTCTAACTATTTTTAATAATCAACTTATCGAGGGCCCCGCAATTATTTTGGGTTTAGCGAGACTCATCTCCAAATTTTGGCCCTTTTTTATTATTGGTTTATTTTAAGAATTACGACGTCATGAAAACGCGTTTTTAACCATGTTACCACCAGGGTACACGTGATTATTAACACATTTTGATTTTGCCGAGATTTGGATTTGGGTTGCAATCGATGCACACCCGAGTTTAAGAAGGTAATATTATTAAACTAACGCGCCTAAAGCAATTACGCGTGTACAAGTTTGCGAGGGCCATGAAAATTTACTAAATGGCATGCCTCGATTCTAATTTCAAAGGATTGTGCTTAACTAAAGAAAACTATGAGTGTTCATAAATTCATGGAGCTTAATTGGTATTCTCCTCAAATGTTAACAAAGTTATAGCGCCACAGTTATCTACTATAGTAGAGCCTCACTATTTTCCTCAATGTTTCCTCTTATAGGCTCAAAGGAAAATTAAGACTACAAATTTACAATCAGATACTTCTCTACTTTAGGTGCAGTAGTATAAGCAAACTATGACAGAATTAACGTCAACTAATTCTCACTTGTTTACAGTTCAACGCTGGTTTAGCCAAATGGTACACAAATCATTTTTGATTAATAAATTGATCACGCAACAACCATATAAGCACTTCAAAGGGGTTTACAATTATTTTCCGATGTAGAATCATTAAACAACAAATATTAATGATCCAAACTGCTTTCCTCCTTAATGGAGATTACAAACTAAAGATTGTACTAAGGACAATTAACAGAACATTTCTTGCAAAATAGCCAATCAACACATTTACGACTACAATGCAATGTGATTAACAATGTAACACCAAATGAAGGTGAATTAGATAAATTACCTTCCAACAGGAGTATAAGAAACAAACAACCAACAGCTAGGATGTGAGGAAGGGGTTCAAGACATTTAGCAACTTAGGAGCTCAACCACGATAAAACAACAACCAAAAAGATCCAGATTCAATCCGGAATAACAAAAGTCCTCCTTGAACAAACAATACATGGATCAAAAGCCAAATTCTAATCTAAACAACAGGGGTGACAGTATATGAAACAAACACACAAACTAATTCAAACAATTTCTGTTTTTACTTGCATTCACAAATAACTGAACAATAACATTAAGGAGAAAGAAGAACTGAAACTTTGAAGGTCTTTAACAAACAAAAGAAGAGATCAAACTGTAAACATTGATATATTTTCAGCACACATGGGGCATATACTAATTCATAAAATGGCAATTTGTCCCAAAACAGGGAAGCCATGGAAATATGTATCCAAGTCATTTTTAGTTCCACAGGAAACTATCACAAAATGGAGCTAAATGGAGAACTCAACTTTATGCAAAAATACCAACATGTTTCACAATCCAGCCATTACAATATAAAATCAGTCTATGTCTAGAAACAGTTTACAAATTTAATCAGAATTTAGCATACTCTAGTTTTACAGTAGCATCAAAAATTTAACAGGACTAGTAGAAAGAGGGTTTTCTTCATATATCCAGCTTGAAACTACAACAGGGTTCAAGTAAGTACCTGGAATTGGAAATATAAAGAAGAAGAAGAAAAGGGTCAGCAGCTGGCAGTAAACAACAGCAACCAACAATTGAAATTCCCTTTTTAAACTTGAAACTCCTTAAGTAATTGAATGAAACAGTATTTTCTGGACTGTTTTCTGCAGACTTTATATATATTTTTTTTGTTTTTGAAATATCTGAACTTTAATCTCGAGTGACAGGGATAATTTTTGGGGCTGAGACTCTAGAACCTTCAACAAGGCATGAGAATGCCAATTTATAGGCAACAAAAGAAGGGTCTATCAGATTTTTGTTTTCTTTTTGGTCCCTTTTTAAATTTTCAGTTTAGTCCTCCTATTTCTAACTTGTTATTCAAGTAAGTTCATTTTTTTTACTGCATACTTTACTAAAGTCTATTCTAGAAGGTTCCCTACCCATTCCAATTCCTATACTACCCCTTCCCTGCCTTTAAAATTACTATTGCTAATAATACTACCATTCTCTATGCCTAAATTACCCTTCCATTGATCTGAAAATTACAGACCCAGGGTTACTGATCCCAACCCTTTCGACTTTTGCCCAGATTGAGACTATTACTCCCTAATTATTATCTATATCCAATGCGACTAGTCAAACAGACCTTTGAACTGATCAGGTCACCTTTCCAACCCAGCAATTACTAAAAAAATAAACAGTTTCATATAAAGAAGTACAGAGGTGAACATTCATCCAATTATTGGGTAACATGTTCCAAAACCTATATGACTCATTATCTATTAAAGACAATCGATAGTAAACAAATTAACTAGTTTTATCTAAACTAACAAAGGATTAAAATGTTAAACTTATTGCTTAAAACGACAAATTATCTCAACTGTTTGGTCCAATACTTATCAGAATTAACAAGAAACGAGATGGAATGACTCAGAAGAGAAGAAGAAGCAGAAGAAAAAGAAATTATATAAAATTAAACGAAGGAACTTACTCCTATAATGGATGGACTCCAAACCGTTAGTCTTGAAGGAATCTTTCAAGATTCTTGACACGAAACATACCGAACCATGTGTTTTCACAGGAATACACATGGATGGGTATGTTCCGGTCAAGAATCAAAAAGACTGAAGCATGCACTTTAGGGCAGAAAAATTTAAAACTAATATTTGAGTAGTTCTGGCTATATTCGAGCCAAGACACTACCATATTAGTGTAGAGGGGGCCAAGGTGAATCTATGGTGTAAAAATAGGCTTATTTGGCATACTTGGTGTTCGCCGGAGTAGGGTTCCGGCGACACAAAAAAGAATATTCGAAGGTCTAGGGATTGATTCGAAGGGAGTGGTTTATGGGAATGAAAAGAGGAGACTCAGAGCTTTTTATGGTGTTATTTTGGGAGGCAAAGGAACTGGTGGCGTCGACTGGCGGCAAACCAGTCCGGTGACCTCTGGAGATACGAGGATGATAATATATTTGTCTCTAAATTTTGATATACATTCAGACATTTTTATGTATTATTGATCAAAGTTTCAAGATCGTTAGATTAGAGTGTTTGGACGGCTGGGATTAGATCAGAGAACCCCACACGACGTCGTTCCAACCTATCTCGAATGGTTTGATATTATATAAATGGAACGATGTCGTTCTGGCTTATGGCTGGTTCCATCTTGCCCATTAGATCAAACCAATGGACGGTCCAGATTTGACGACTCAAAACGTCGTCATTTGGTATATGAATTGGCTCGTGTATTCTGACCGTTTGATCAAGATTCAACGATCTAGATTTCCTTCATCCAACGACGTCGTTTTGATCCTGCATACA